>VWZP01009370.1:1894469-1969206 GCA_013396995.1 Dicaeum eximium
TTTTTTTTTTTTTTTTTTTTTTTTAGGCATATAACAACTCCTCCTTAGACTAAGGCATTCCTGAGTCCTGAGTGATACAACATATTTTATATACATCTTTGTGAGACAATTGTTTCAGCACAGCACCATTTGCCTTAAAATCATAGGATCAAGGTTAAAAGACATAATGAAGCAAGAATGTAACATTATTTCATTCAAAATGTCATTGTTAAGACTTTATCGCTTTCTGTCTTTTTTAAAATTTATTTTCTTTTTTGAGAAAATCCTCTGTGGGTTTTATTTTTAGCTAAACTGTTACAAACAGCTTAAGTAATGTCAAGCAGAAAATTCACACAAGAAACATTTTTCCCTAGAAAAGACACTCTCTCTATTGTTCCATGGTTTCTCTTCTTTCAAATTAAAAAAAACAAAAAACAAACCCTACATAACAAATGCACAAAAGATCAGTTATTTTCACCCATGAAGATTATACTTGGTTGAATTTCACAGGCATCATGCTGCTCAAGGGCAGGGTGTCTGTATCTGCATAGCTCTGGATTTTAATTGCCAAATCATGCTAATTAAGTAAAAAACCTCAAAGACTGCTATTAGCAAATATCCAACTCATTGCATACTCTCTCATCCAGATCATTGGCCTATATGTAATGTGGCCCTGACCTAAGCCAATTCATTGATTTTTCTCCAAAACCAAGATTCAAAATGGCCTTGTTCTCCTTCCTTTCACTTAAATATCCTTCTTGCTTAAGAAACAATTTAATATCTTTATTTTTTAATTTTCCTTTGTACCAACACTGCTTTAAAACAGGCTTTATAGTCTTATCTGAAATAAAAATCAAAAGCAATTATATTTTTATCCTACCTTTTTCTTTTAAATATAAAACTGAAAAACACATGATCCCATTAACCAAATTAAAAGCAATTTTTTGCTACATAAACTTATCATAGTATTACACTATATCTCTAAAATTTAAGTTAGTGTCCAGGGATCAAGAAAGAATGTCTCAGAAAGAATGTCTTTTATTCTTCAGTTTTGCCTTATACCTTGAGCTGCTTAAATATTGACTTTCATTTCAGGGCTCATGTTTCTGATCTGCTTTTCAAATGAAGTTGCTTAAGTCTGAACTCAGGAAAAGAACACTTTTGAAAGAAAACTTCTAAAATAAAGCTGTCACTCCCCGATTTTTGCTCAAATAATGCATGTAAAAGTAGGAAGTTTAGATGTTTGGTTAAGAAAAAGAGAAACAGCTTTTAAAGACATAAATATCTCAATAATAGTTGCAATTATTCCATATAAGAGAGGCATAATTATGACTGGTCCAGAAAAGAGGGTGGCAGTGGAAAGGCCATTAATGGGGTATTTATAAAGAAGAAAACAATATTTCAGAATGAAATAGCACTACACTGAAACAATTGCAATGCTCCATAAAATCGCTGGAATTGAGCAACCTATTAAAAATGCCACGTATCTCTTTTTCTTATGACAAGAAAATACATCTAACTTTAAAGGATAATGGCATCTTTTATGTCACATCCTTGGTGCACACAGTTGCATCACCTTCAAGAGTGCACAAATTCACTTTTAAAAGTTTGTGCAGGGCCAGGAAAAATGGATTACACATTCAGTGAACCTGTTGTAATTCTGAGAGGAGTGAACAAATAATTTGTAGTATTGCTGGATGAGGCTAGAATCATCTTAAGTTATGCAGGTGTTATAATTTGCATTGAAAAGCTCAAAACAGATGTTAGGGGGTTTCTCAGCACATAAAGAATGCAAAGCATTACACAAATTTGGCTTTCTCTTATATGAATAACTTTGCTCATATACATTGGAATATGCCATCTGAATATGTACTTTGTTCACAAACAATTTGTAGGATAAAATTTTATAGAAAGAATTTCTGCATTGCTTCGACATTCAGCCCATAAATTTTTCCTAAACTCCACCTTTGGGGACACAGATTTCAAGAAAGTAACCCCAAAACAGACAGAATATGTATCTTAAATTTAAAAAGCCCCATATTGTGTGTGATAGATATATTTCTGAGCATGTCACGTTTGCAAGCATGGAGCTTAGGCAGTAAGTTTTCCATAATGCCAAATACTTTCTTATGTTTGAATGAATGTGACAAAACAACAACAACAACAACAAAACAACCAACCAACCAACCAAACAAAAAACCCAAACATGAAGAAAACAGTCTAGCAGTTATCCTTGATAATCACAAGAACCTTTAGGAGTTATGTAGGAGTCCACATCTTAAAAGCACTTTCTGTCCTTGGTGAATAACCAGGACTGTGTACCTAAGTCTTTCCCTTGGTTAGAAGGAATAGTGATTCCACACACTCTGCAATATAACACACTCTTTAATAAGGAATGAACTTAGTAATGATGTGAATAACAAAACACAGCAACAAAGACAAAATTCACAAGTCTAATTTCTTGAAGTTTTAAAACACCTAAAGTTTTGAAATTACTGTTTTAAAAATCCCAGTCAGTGAAACATTCAGCATGTTTGAGTATAATTTAGCTCTCTTGTTATCTCTAGTTATTAGCTTGATGGAAGCTGATGTATGTTAGCATCTTAACAATTTGGTAGTTCATGCTGTAGCACTGAACCACAGAGGACATTAATTCACATGGTGACTTTTGGAGACAGACTATAAAACCTCATAAATATTATATATTCCATTATTTGCTTCTTATAAAGGGGATTGCCATACAAAACCCCAAATATTGGCTGCATGTAGGGAAAAGGAATCAGAGTATGCAAAAGACAAAAGTTTGTAAATTTGGGAGGCTGAAGGAGGAAGAACACATAAAGGTGCTATTTAATGATTTGCTGAAGGCAATTTATACCCAGGCAGAAAGCAAGAGCCCTGACTTGGTGGATCATATCTTTTGTACTGGCAGAAGCTGGCATGACTGTATGACCACAGAACTGCTCTTCCTGAAAAGCAGCCCGGAGGAAAATCTCAGCAAAGCTGGGTTTCCAGGTGGGACTGCTCCCCTCCTTGGCAGGCAGCAAAGTGCCAGCAGTGCTAACGTGGGGCCACAGGCTCTGAACCACCACTGGCCAGTCCAGCCAGCCCCCAGGAGCACGCTGAGCACTGGCTCTCACCACAGAGGCATGGCCCTGCTGGTTGGGAGAGGGTGTGCTCATGGAGGTGAAGGAAGGCAGTGCATGACTGCAGGAGTCCTTTCTGTAGCTTTGTTATTGATTTAGGCACTACTTGCCTCTAACAACTGCCTGGATGTGTAAAGCTTGCAGTTGCAAACAGAACAACCCTCTTTCCACTCAAAATTCACACCTTCCAGAAGATATATTGTCATTAAAGTAGTAAGATTCTGTCAAAGTTGAATAAATCAATCTTCAAGACACCTTCCTGTTTGAGTGGAGCATCTCTCTAAATGTTACCCAATCATCTAGCTATTAATGCAGGGGTGAACTGAGCCTTAGGACTTCAGTCTCAAATAATAAACTTCAGAATAACTACAGGCAAGGTGTGTATGTGAGTGTGTGTGCGCATCAGTGCATGCATGTCTGTCTCTGTATATATTTACAATTTAAAAATAACTCATGTTCCACTGTTTGCTGATTAATCTCAAATCAATTAAGAAATAAGCTACAGAATATGAGTTATTTTTAAGTTGAATAGATCAACTCATCCTTCATTCAGTCCAAATTCCTCCAGTGACTCCTAGAACCACTGATTTAAGGAAATTTTTCTGTATTTCTGTTTATTTAAGCATATTTCTTTTTCTTATCATTTCAAGCATCACTGAGGGTATTTGATTGTCCTTTCCTGAGCTGTTCAGAGAACATCATTATCCTCTCTGATTATAATTCCCAGCTTAGCTGACTGTATCACCTTCAAAACTTTATTTGAGAACTTACCTAATTAGCCTTTGAACCACTAATTGGCTATTATCTGCAGATCTCTTTGCTTTTTCTTGCACAGAAGATTTTGTTCCTTTCATTATGGGAACATAGATATTGCCATCCTGGGACAAAACAATGGGTCACATAGTCTCATATCCTCTCTCTTACCAGAGCAAAGACAAGACCTCTCAAGCAGGTGTTCAGCACCCCGAGCCTGCTCCTGTCATTATCTCATCTGCAAGGCTTCCACTGAAATAAAATGCACAGAACATTTCTCCTTTGGCTGCAGGTGTGCATTGAACAGATGTCTTCATTGAAATGTCCATGGTGACATTTCTTTTTTTTTTTCCTTGAGAGATTACAGCTAATTCAGAACTTAATCACATGTACAAATAGTGTAGGTGTCATTCCCAAACAGCTCATAGTACTGGCCTGGGTACTGTGCCCCTTAATGCTGCTAATTACAAGCTGGCTATGCAGGCATACATCTTCTTGTGAAAGAAGCAAATTTAAGTTCTCAACTTTTTCCCAACCAAGATGTCTTTTTTGATTTCAATACAAACTTGCATTTTTAGCCTTAAAAGAAATTATAATTATTTTATCATAACAGCCTGATATATTTTGCTTTCTTTTAAAGAAGAACAGCTCTCATATTTCTTCAATGGTAGACCACAAGAAATAACAAATCATCCTCTTTGAAACATTTCAAAAGCTTGATTCCCAGTATTGCCAACCTTATCCATTTAAACTTTTTGAACTAGGCTCCAGAGACTCGCAACCCACATGAAAAAAAACCCCAAGACTTTTAACAAATGTTCAATGGACTGCTGAAATAATGAGGGGATGGCTTATTTATCCACCTTCAGATATTGAAAAGCCCAAGTTGTCCCTCTGAAAAGATAAAACTAAAGAATAATAGTCAAGCACAGCTCTTCATTTCAGTAAAGAAATGAAGGGAAAGAAGAGGAGTACCCCTGCAACACTGATCCCCACAATTCAAGATGTGTACAGACTGGAGGGGGTCCAAAGAAGGGCCATGAAGATCATCAAAGCACTGCAGAACATTCCCTGTGAAGAAAAACTGAAGGAGTTAGGCCTTTCTTCCATGGAGAACAGAAATATAAGTCAGGACCTCATCACAGTCTTCTAGCATTAAAGGACAAAGGGGGCAGAAGCCCTCTCTCCACAAGCAGCCACCTGGAGGACACATGGAACAACAGGAAGAAGTTGCACCAGAAGTTTCACACTGACATAAGAAAGAAATTTTACAGTGAGAGGAGTCAGTCAATGGAACAACCTCAGCAGGGATGTGGTGGAAGCCCCATTGCTGAATCAAAATCCGATTGCACCAGGTGCTAATTAATCCCATCTAGGCTCCTTTTCCCACAGATTTCTGGACCAAATGGGGGCCCTTTCAACGTGGGCTTTTCTGTGGTTATTCCATAATTCTAGGGAAGAGTAATGGAAAAGAGAGGAAAAATACAGAGGAATAAAGAAAAAAAGGGGGGGAAGAGCAACACATGTTTCCAATAGCACAAAGTGGAATACTGCGACAGCCTCTGCTCAGATATATAAAGTTCTCCACAATGCTCCCTCCATGCAAAGGGTGAAATGACTGTTACCAGTACTTGGGCTTTATTTGAGCTCTAGATAAAATAAAATCTAGTGTTCACCTTCTGGTTGCCAGGGCTGAATAATTCCAGAGACCTTGACGTAGTTTCTGTAGGTCATTACACTAATTTAAATTCACAATGCTTTCATCTCTGCTTTGAATGTAAAGTACCTTGCACTCATCTGTGCTGCATTTCCTTTTCTATGCTTTCAATACACAGTTTCAGTTATTTCCCTCCCAAGTACCTCACAATTCATTCTCTTCTTGACTGCCATTTTGTTCTCAAAAGAATGCTGAGCTACCCTGGTTTAAGATTAAAAATAAAGAAGCTGCAGGACTAAATTTAGTGACCCATGTAACTAAAGTGGTATCTTTTGGCTTAAACTGAATTTGTTTCCATTTATGACATGGGAAATGTTGAAGTTAATGCAAAATAAATTACAATAAGCTAAGGAACACTATATTGCTGTTTCAGCTGTCACTATCACTCCATGTGAACGAGTGCACACTCTTGATCTCTAGCATATACAAAACTACATGACTTGATTTGACTAAAGGTCAGTTCAGCTCAGCTGATCAACCAAGTGGGTCAAAAGCATCTTAACTGATGAACCTTCAGCCAAAATATAAAGCCTTTGTACGCGGTCTTCTTCACTTCTAACAAAGATGCTTTCCCATGCTTTTTTTAATGCAATGTGCTTCTGCATAAAGTCATGTCCACCTGTAGGAGGTGGGTTCTGATGATGGTGTTTCAGGTCAGTCATCCTGGGACCCAAACAATCCCTGCCTAATCCTCAGTCCCAGTTGCAGTGTTCAGGTATGACAACATCAGAATCACTGTTCTCTCTAGCTTGGAAATTCTCGCAGACATTTATTTTCTCTGCCCATGGCCTGTAACTATGTCCGAACCAGAAGACAGGCTTAAAATTTTCAGTATGTGGCTTTCAAATAAGGAAAGTTGGCACTCTTACCCAGGTCCTGTTCAAAATTATTAAGACTGTAGGACTGGAAAGATGCTAAACTAGCCTGAACAGAAAATACAGTCCCCCACACTCAATAACAGAAAGATAGATCCTGAAAAACCTGCAGAGTGAAAGTATGTTCAAAATTGGGTAGAAACTGGGCAGAGGAACAAATGGGTTTGGTTATCAGAGCTCCTAAGAAACCACCCTTTAATTAGCAGTATCCTGAAAAACAAGTGAAGAAATACCCTCAGGAGCCACATCTTTCTTCAGAGAAGAGATGACAAATGTGAAGAAAACATAATAAGAAAAATGGAGAGAAGCATCTCTGAGCTATTTGAACAGCCAGGAAAGTGAAATGTCACAGAGAAAGTCCATTGAAAAAAGAATCAAAACCAAATGAAGACTAGAAATTACCATTGCAGAAGTGAAGATTTGAAATTGCTTTCAATAAAACTTTATCTTTTATCTTCCTTTTCCTTTGCTTTCTTTTACTTTCACTCTTGCAATTTTTTATAACTTTCTCTTTTCTTTTTTTAACTTATATTTTTTCCTCCAAATTCCCTTCTCACACCATTGCATTTCATAACAGCATGTGTTGGTTTCAGATACATATTCCTTCCCTACACTACTTACTGGTTCCCACACTGTGCTCCCAGTGAACAGTGGGATATTCACTATCAAGCCTAATGAGAAAACAAAAATGTAAAATGACATCTTATGCTACTTGCAACCTCTTATGCCACTGAATAAGGACAGGCTAAGCATACAAATTATTTTTTTAGAGGGCCCTTAAAAAATGCATTTCTACTTTTTTCTTCCAACTGTTGGATTTTATCCATTTAGAGGAATTTCTCAGAGCACACATTGCAGTCATACATATCCAGCAAATAAATGAGCTTTGAAAATAGTCCCAGATACAACTTCCTGTAAGCATTATTTGGAATTTCAAACCTCTTTCTATGAATTGTTTCTGAATACTCCAGTTCTGTGGACTACCAATGTCTTCCATCAGTTTTAGCCAGACAAATAAAAGATGTGTACTTTCCCCACCACCAAAAACATAATTCTGTTACCAAGATTTCCTCACTTTGTGAATTCTGTGAATAAGTAGATACATGTTTTCTATTACATAATTCTTTCAAGTACTGCAGTTGAACTAATTCCCTTAAAGGTTTTCATAAGCATTTGTTTCAATTCCTGAAAGAGCAAACTATAATGTAATGCCTCTATTCTCAAATGGTCTCCATAGTAACATGTACTACATTAATTCTCATTATGAATAATTTTATTTACAATTTACAAAAGTGTAGTCCTTAGGGGAGGTTTTTTTTTTTAAATATACGGATTAACAAAACTGGAACATTTTTGGTCAACTGAACATCAGGGTTTTTTAAAGCTCTCTTATGCAAACAAGATTAAACTTTTGTTTTTCAGCTCTGCACGGTGTACTTTACTGTAAGCACTTTGATTTTAATTTCTACTTACATGTGCAAAGTTTTGAGCAGACTTGTTTCAAAATTTACCATAACTTTTTGAAGGAATGCAAAAGATTTTAAGAGGGCTGCCAGCTGTGTCGTATGAAATACCTAACCATTTGGATGTTCCATTTTTTAAAACAACTAAATAACACTAGAATACTATATATATGTGTGTATAGTCCTAGCAGCTACAGCTCCTTGTTGTTTCTGATATTAGAATACAGGAAAACAATTTTGCTTAGGATAATCTGAATAGATTCAATTACACGAAGCAATTTTGTAAACTTCAGAAGACTACATACTTTCCTTTATTGCAGTCTTGCAGGAAAACATTTACTTCTGAAACAATTGTGACTTTTACTCTACTTAAAGGAAGAAAGAAAAAGATGTGTCCATGTCCTACAACTGACTCACAGCAAGGTGGAAGAATAAATTGCTGGAAACGTGATAAAATGCAAAGACACATCTTGTGGGTCAGTCATGAGGCTAAATAATTTCATTTTAACACTTTAACAGAGGTAACTCAGATTTATCCTTTGAAAGAGATATTGGAGAAACTCATTATAAAACTAGACATGTTAATGCAACTCTCCTTGTATTTCTAAAACTTGGTTCCTATTTTGGGCAATATAACCCCCCCCAAAACCAAAGATATCTGCAACACACTACAAAATGTGCTTTAATGATGTTCCATTCACATGAATGTTGAGCTGTTTTAAGATCATATTTCAACTGACTGAAAACTTGAGAATCACTTAAAGGAATGAACACATAGCACTTCTATGATGTTTAATATGCATGTATTCCACCTCCTTATGGAAAAACACTTTTCATGGAGCTTTGAGGGGCTGTCCCCTCCTATCTACTGCCTAGGGTCTTCTGCCTTGCCTATCCCAGTACCTCTATTACTCAAAGTTGGTATTCAGAGAACATGAAAGGAACTTTGTTTGTCTGCAGAAAGCCAGGAGATGATTGCATTTTTCATATGTTACTTACTGGAAACAGAAGCTCCTTCCCTTACTCACCCCCATCTGGCCCTCTTGTTCTGAAGTTATTTACAAATAAGGTGAAAAGCACTTCACCAAAGCATTTAATGTTAGAGCTTACTTGTATGCAGAACACACAGTACTGAATGAGGTGCAGAAAACATTACTCAGTACAAAAAATATGCTATTGGAATTATGGTGTCATCTTCAGAATCTGACAAATTGCCTGGTGTATGAAATGTTTAGACACTGGTGGCTTACTTGAGATGCACATGAGTGGCAATAAAATCACAGGGTCTCCAAGACAAGGTTTGAATTTTGATTTGATTGCAGGAAATTTCTGGCAGGAATCTTTTCAAGCTGGAGTTGACTTCCTTAGTTAGAATTTGGCTTGTAAACAAAGAGAAGATTTTGCCATTTATTCCATTCTACATTTTTGTATTTCTGTGCCATCTCCCTGATGATAACTTCTCTTTTTTCCTCACTCACAAACTGCTCATTTCTGCAGTGGCACCTGGTATGGATGGCAAACTAACAAGAGAAATACAAATGCTAGAAGAGAAAAAAAACCACAAAGCCTGCTGCAAAGTAATGGTGCACAGCATTTCTTGTGTCTGGAGATTTTTAAAGAGAACTCACACCCTCAACTGTCATCTTTACTCCAAGATGATTCATTTTTCTTCTTTGGAGTAAAGACTATGAAACAGGCCAATCAGTTGTTGTGATTTTATATGGTGAACTTATTTCCTATTATAAATGTAAAGTCGAGATAATTTGAAGCTGATCAGTGTGAAGGGTTCTGAGAGTCCATGCACGCCCCTCACATCAGTACTCAAACACACCTAGGATGCCTACTTTGTCTACAATGTCCTTTAGTGATCCTGGAGCCATCTTTACAAGAACATTTATGAGATGTAAGGTAACTTTAAAACTTTCTTTCCTGTATCCTCTTCAAGAGTTTCTCAAGCATTCTCAATTTTGATTCAAAGTAATAAAATATTTGGCAAAGTATTAAACTGGTGAACTTAAGGACCTTGTTTAATTCTGCTAATGGGAATTACTGTATGCACAAAGTACTACCTGGAATGAGCCTTGTTGGAGTTGGACTTCATTGCACAGCCCAAATACTCTGTCCCTAGTGATGCTAATGGATGACTTTCACTGGGTTTTGTTTGTTTGTTTGTTTGTTTGTTTGTTTTTTAATGAAATGTGAAGAGGAACCTGGTCTTAGTTTCAAGGGTGTAAAGTGAGAGATATTCTGCCTGAGCATAAATATTTTTTTCTCTTTTTGTTTAGGGCATCTGAATGAAACTAAGAAGCTGGTACTCAGGCATCCATCCTCCTTCTTTTTTAAAGTAGTTTCCCTCAAATTTAATTGTTTTAGTCACCTACTCCACATGAAAAGATAATAGGTGTTCATAGGGCAGAGGAGGGATAAGCTTTTAGTTGAGTCGTAAAAGCACACAAATCATCCTTTTGCATTTTTTTAATAGTAACTGCAAATTTAACTTGGGATGTGGTAGTTTTGATTTTTCTTCCTTTCTTAGAAAATATATTAGGCAAAACAAAATGTTTGCATAGGCATCTGGAAATGTTCTCCACTCCCAAGAAATGAAAGTTGATAATTAAAAAAAATAAAAACATTAACTATGGCGATGCATCTCAGTCCAATCTATATACAGAAATCCACTCTAGTCTAAGCCCATAAAACAATTAATTGTTGCATTACCTTATTGAAATTACTAAGACAATGTTGGCACTTACTATTAGACTCCTATTAACATTTTATTTGCTCAGGGCCATTAAGAGTGTCTTTAATATGAATGTTTATGCCACCCAGTCACAAAAACCTGCCAGCATCATTGCAGACACCACAACACCCACTGAGCAGTGACTGCCTTCAGTTCACTTAACCTGGAGAACCTTCACAAAATACTCACTAAAAATTACAGAATTGCAAGACCCCCGTTTGTTGCATGAGAGGAAATTTACAAATGACAGCACTTTTGCAAAGCCAACCAAAAAAACAAGCTCTGCCAGCCTCAGATGTGTAAGGAAGTCATCTTTACAGCTGGACACTGAGGTGTCAAAATGATGGTCAGAAATTTTCTGCTAAATTCCAAGGACAGAAGGATTTTCAAGCATAAGAGGAAAGCCTCAGTGTCACAAGCACATATGGGTTTCTCATGAACAGATAAAACATAGGCTTTATCTTGCAGTTTTATCACATTTTCCTGTACCTTTGTAATTATGTAATGTTAGCACAGTTTTATGAAAGACGCAGTGGGATGTCTGGTTCTTTCCATTTCACTGGGGAACCACAGTGCTGGGAAGTGAGAATGTGATTAGTGGAAATTCATATCTTTATTCCTGTTGAGTGACCTGGGCTTTTTGCCTTAATATGATTTTGAATTAATATCTTTCAGGGAGTGCAGACAGAAAAGTAAGTCTCTTTCTAGATTAAAAGAATAGATATTAAAGATGAAATGAAGAAGAGCTGAATTAGGATGTAGATTGGGAATATGCTAACAACCATGCTGTCCTTTTCAGATTCCTCTTTTAGAAAGGCTACAAAGAGGACAACATGAAAAATATTAGTTCTGCTGAAGTAAGGCAGTAAATAATGTGGCAACTTATTCTTCACAAGGTTAGCTGTCTCGTGATATTTGAGAGCAAGGCATGTTTGGGAACAAACATAAAATTATTTGATGGTCTCAGTTCAATAAATCAGCTTCTTTTGTTTTACTCAAAAAAAAAAAAATACAAGTGTAAATTGCTGTAGACTTGAAGTTGAATGACCAATAGGTCATGGGTGATTAAACTGCATTTTGGACGTTTTATTTTCCAAGTGTAAAAAGGAAACATCAAACCATGACTAGATACATGTGTTAGCAAATGTGGTGACACTGATTCTACAGAAACTTCTGTGGATAAGCAAATGGCTTAATCTTCTACTGCTGTTAGTCTAACACTCTTTCAGAAGTGGTACATTTCACTCAGGGAATGTTAGCTGAAAGCTGACTCAATCTGTAACCTTAAATGATGCAATTCAGCTCCAGTGAGGGAGAAAAGAATGTTCTTGAATAACAACACGATGGATTTTGAGAAACAAACACCAGATTGCAGCCCTACCCGAGTGCTGCCCTCCAGACCTGATGCCAGTAGGTACTAACGAGAATTTCTAAAGTGCCAGTCCAGTGCATTGTCCATCAGCACAGCAAAACACAACTTCACTGCAGCTGACAGAAAGTGAAAAGAAGTGTGCTTTCCAATCCACATCCTTCCACATTTCCTAAATTATAGCAATGTCAATGTTTAAGATGTTTTCTGAAGCACATAAGTCCCACCAGGTTAGTGTGAGTTCTGTCACAGACTGCTAAGCACATGTTTCTCTGGTACCTATTCCAGATGACATTGCCAAACAGGGGCCCTATTATTTCATTTACCACCTGTAACCATATCACAAGGTACATGGTAACCCATGGAATGCACTTTGCCTCCCAAAGAGTGTTATTCACAGTTATAAAGCTTCTTCCCAAGAGATAATATTTCAGCCAGAGTATGAAGTACTAAGTGTTGAGTTATTTAAAACTATAATGCTCCATGGTTGACAATCATACAGGTGCTAGTTTTAATAAGGATTGATCACATGGTTAATTATTAGTTGCAACTGTGCTATGTCATGTATTACAATAACAGCAATGCCAGACATTTTATTTTGTGGTTCTCTTCTGAAATTACTAATACCATAAGTTAATGATTTGATAAATTCCAGATTGCTGATATAATCAGATCACAGCTGCTCTGGTAATGAGTGCTATAGAGATGTCTGTAAGTAGGCTATCTAATTAAGTATTAGCATATCCATTGCAATATCCATCTTTATGCTCTAATCCTGTCTTTCCCCAATACCCATTTTGGGAATCCTTGTTAATATAATTTGCTCTGGAGCTCACCTGCAAAATGAAATACATTGACACTTACCTAGCAGGAATCCCAGTGGAGCATTTGCAGGTACTGCTGGTACCACCACACAGGGAAAAAAAGTGGCAGTAGGCTAACTGCACAGCAGGGGCTCCACTGCAGGGCTCCCACTGATAACTTGACATTCAGGAGCCTTCAGCAATTGTGGGTCAGTTCCTCCAAAATCAGGCTCATTTTTATTCACGAGTTTTTTATGTTTTATATTTGGGTAAAACGCTGAGGGTTTTGGGGTCTTCCTCTTTGAGTTTTGGAATCTCTGGGTCTTACAGTGGTAACAATTTGTGGTTTGGGGTTATTTCCTTCTCATCTTCCCCCACTAATTACAAAGGTTCTAATTACAAACATTCTGACATATAGGTAAACAAACAGTGGATTTTTAGAAAACACACCAAGGAATAAAATATAATTCAGAGCACTACAGGAACAAAAGTATCAACAAATACTTTTAAAAATACATTAATGTTGAAAGGCAGTGTGGAAATAGCATCAGGCTAATATAGGATGAGGTGTCCTTGCAAACAGGGACAGAGATGCATGACCATGACTGTAAGAAAGATAAACTCTCAGCTGTTCCTGAACTAATGTGGGATTTATTGCTCCAGCTGGATCCCTAGAAATGTATGGCGTCTGATGGGATTCACTGGGGAACCCTAAAAAACTGGCTGATACAGCAAAACCATTCTTGATGCTTTTTGAGCAATGTTTGGAATTCAGAGAGGTTCCAGCTGACTGGAAGCTGGTGAAAGTTGTCCTGTTTTCGAAGAAGGGTAAGAAGGAGAACCCTGGAAACTACAGCCCGTGAGTCTCACTTCAGTGCCCAGTAAAATCATAGAAAATATTATTCTGGGAGGTGTGGAAAAACACCTGGAACGCAATGCAGTCATCAGTGACACCTGGCACAGCTTCCTGTTTGTTGAACCTGACTTCCTTCTGTGACAGGACAACCCACTTGACTGATCAAGGGAAGCCAGTAAACACAACCTTTTTAGATTCAGCTTCAGCAAAGCTTTTGCTATTGTGTCTCATAGGATCCTTCTGGACAGTGTCCAGCACACAGCTGGATAAACACATCACGAGATGGGTGAGCAGCTGGGTCATGGGTCAGGCAGAAAGGGTTACAGTGAATGGGGTGACATCAGACAGGTGACCTGTCACTGTCACTAGTGGGGTCACTGGTGGGGTTCCTCAGGGCTCCATCTTAGGCCCTGTGCTCTTCAAAATTTTGAGTAATGACCTGGGTGTGGGATACTAAGGGATACTTAGCAAGTTTTCTGACAACACTACTAGGAGGAGTTGTTGACTTCTTCAAGGGCAGAGAGGTCCTGAAGAGAGACCTCAACAAATTAGAGAACTGGGCAATCACCAACTGCATGAAATTTAACAAGGGCGAGTGCTGGATTTTCCACCTGGGCTTGGGCAACCCTGTTTGTGTGTATAGACCAGGGAAACAGAGGCTGGAGAGCAGCACTGCTGAAGGGGACCTGGGGATCTTGGTTGATGGCAAGACAAATGTGAGTCAGCAGTGCCCTGGCAGCCAGGAGGGCCAACCCTGTCCTGGGGTGCATCAGGCACAGCATCACCAGCTGGGCAAGGGAGGGGATTGTCCTGCTCTGCTCTGAGCTGGGGCAGCCTCACCTTGAATGCTGGGGGCAGTTTTGGATGCCACAATATAAAAATGACATTAAGCTATTAGAGAGTGTCCAAAGGAGGGCAAAGTGAAGGGTCTGAAGGGGAAGACATATGAGGAGTAGCTGAGGTCACTTGGTCTGCTCAGCCAGGAGAAGAGGAGACTGACAGAAGGATTCATTGTAGTCTTCAACATCCTCATCAGGGGAAGTGGAAAGGCAGACCCTGATCTCTTCAGTCTAGTCACCAGTGGCGAGATTCAAGGAAATGGCATGAAGCTCGCTCGGGGTAGGTATAGGCTGGATATCAGAAAAAGGTTTTCTCCCAAGGGGTGATTGAGCACTGTAACAGGCTCCCCAAAGAAATGTTCAGAGCACCGAGCCTGTCTAAGTTCAAGAAGCATTTGGACAATACTCTCAGGCACATGGTATGACTCCTGGGGTGTCCTGTGCAGGGCCAGGAGTTGGACTCAATGATCCTGATGGAGCCCTTCCAAATCAGCATATTCTATGATTATGAAATAATGATGGGACAAGCTAAGGCAGAAAGGACCTGGGTACAGGAATGGCATGGCACTCTGCCCTGAGATTTTCTGAAGGCAAAGGAACATGACAGCTTCAAACATACCATCTCATGTGAAAAGCGTTTTCAAGTGGAAAGAAGTTTTAATTTATAGTGATTTAATAAAGAAATGTCTTGGAAGTTTGGTTCGTAACTAAATAAAAACCACACACCAGTGTCTAGGACAAGAGCCATCTCAAAATATTTAAGCTTTAAAAGCCTGAAGTCCTTAGAGGACTGTTACACCCTAATTGAAACACAAAGATTGGTTATTCAAGCTGTAAGTGAGCATAGCCCATCCATGACCAATGGCACAGGGTCTGGATGAAACCCTAAGTTTCCATAAAAAGTGTAACAGGATAGCGTCATTATCGGAGACATTTAGGCACCATGTGATGCATGAATCACAGGTTCTACAATACACAAATGATACAAAACACTGAAGACATAAAATTTCCCCTTTCCAACAGTAACCTTTCCTGGATTAGAGAAAGCACTACTATTTTTTTTTCTGTTAATTCTTCTTCCTTTTCTATAGCTTTCCTGCCTAATTGCTTTACCAGTTTGGTTGCCACCAAGGATTTAAAGAACATGCTCAGAGGCTTACAGGCAGAATCTGTCAACAACTGTCATTGATATGTATGAGTAACATATATGCAGATAATGAGAGATCTATGAAGGTGTTTAGTGTCCTGGAAATGCAGAGTAAGAGAGGTAGTCTCTGAACCTAATGATGGGAGAGAGTCATGGCTACCCTCCAAATGAGAAAGAAGCTAAATGGGAGAGAATACAACAGATGCAAGGCCTCTTTGTTCTGTTTTATTTTAAACAGAAACTTTGTCTTTGCACAGTTTCTGAAAATTTGGTGAGAAAGCATAGTAAGATTTGATATGAAAAGACATTCCTTGGCTGATTCATATTCTCTGCCTTCTGACTGACCACCCAAATGGCCTGGTTTATCTGCATTTTGGTTGCGTGTTAAATAATTAATATAGTAAGAGTTTAGCAACACAAAATAGAATTAAAACCCTGGAGATTGGTGAATAATGCATTAAGAAATGTAATTTCATTAGTAGAATATTTCCTTTTTATTATATAACACGCTCAATAACTGTATGAAGAATAGAAGAGTGTGTGACTTTCTTACTAATAAAGTGAGCAGAATTAAGGGAAAAGCTACAGAAAAATAAATTACTGTTTCTGCAACTTCAGTGACTGTTCTTGCATCACAAGAATCTCTTAACAGTGAGAGTGCTTAGCCAAAGATATCCCCAGCTAGCAACTGAAAGCATCAAATTAAGCAAAAGAGAATCTCTGTAGATCATCTGTAAGAAGTCATTGAGAAAACAACACCGAACAATTTAAAAAGGATTTGGTATTTACAGGAACAGCAGTAAGTTCTGAAAACATTACACTTACTCAAAAAGCTACAGAAATGTATTCAGAAAGATGAAGTAATAATGGATTGCATGGATGATCTGAGGAAGAAATTATTTTGTCAGAAGTTCCACAACTGGATAGGTGCAACTGGCAACATTTTCTTTGGAAGCATAACGTGTAAACCACCTAGAGTGAAGGAGAAAAGCAATTTAAAAGCTTCACTTGTCCATATAGGCAAGAAGTCAGTACTGAGTCACACTACAAATACATCATCTTGGAAAAATTTCACATCCCAAAAAGCACAATACCTGTCATCAAGCACTCACAGAAAAGTATTTTATTGTAATTCCATAAATTGTTAACTTCATCTATCTCCAAGTTTGGTTTAGCATTGATCATTGTAGCATCTTAAGAGATATGCAGGCCCAATGCACCCAGTGTCCAACCATCACAGCCTGCTGACAGAACACCTTCCAACTGAAAAAAAGAATTCATATTTATGAGACATCTTAGAAGGATTAAAAAGAATATCTGGGTCTAAGAGATTAATTGCACTGGATTTATTTTAGTATTTTATAAAGAGACGCGACTTTTAAAGAATTCTCCTTTGCAGAATTTTCACTCAAATTGATTTTACAAAGAGCCATAAATTTAATTTTAAAGTCCTGTATGCTTCTCCCATTGCATATTATCTGTTTTTACTGTTGCTTTTGGGTTTCTTTCTCTTCTCAAAGGAAAGCTTGGCTGGAGAAGATAAAAAAAGAAGTTAAAAAGGTACAGAAATCAATAGCAGAAAAAAATCTTTTCCAACCATAGTCAGGTGACATCTGAGTTCTCTTAAAAGTTAAGATAGAATTATGGTGGCATTATACTGCAAATGCTGTCATATTAGGAACTGAATCTGTGTGTAAAGGAAGTACAAAGGTAAGATTCAACTTTGGGGTTCAGACATTCAGTTTAAAATGTTTTACCACCTATGTGTCTGTAAGGGACATCTGCCCAAGCTCCTGCAACAGCCAGAGGAGGAGCTGGTCACTCCTGCAGCTGAAGGAGGCTGCAGACATGTTGAGATCACTCTAAAACAGACACTGACACCTGCCCAGCTGAATTGCTGCCCCATTCCTTTGCCTGCAGAGTGGAACAGGAGAGTTTGCTTGCCAGGTCTGTGCCTCCTGTACAGACACTTGATGTTAGGGACAATAAAATTCCTGTGACTTTCACTTACCATGATGTGGCAGCCTGGCTGCATTTGATGTGCTGTTTGACATCTCAGCAATCCCGGGCATTGCAACACTTTTTCATAAGTTTTTTACTTAGCGAGAAGGTGGAACATTCAAGAAAGTTTAAATATTTTCCACTCATGCCTGTTAGAATGTTCACTGCAGGTCTGTACTGGACATTTACATGACTTACATCTGTACCTGTGTATTTGTGTCTCCCTGTACTAATGTTCTAATACAAGCTATTCTGTCTTCATCAAACACCAATTTCTTTCACGAGTTAAGGATGCAAAGGATGAAAACTCCTATGCAAATAATGTTTACAGAGAGGAAAACCAGGGCCAGATACTCTACCAGTAACTGCCATGGCATACAATAGACAGATGTCTCCATCTGCCTTGTTACTTCTAGCTAAATTTGTATTATTTAGGATATTACAAATCCAGCATGGATATGATTTCTAACAACAAGACACAGGTGTTCCCTTTAATTCCCTCTTTCATTATTTGCTTGACAACACATTTTACTTCAGCTATTGGCTGTTGCTGTGGGCAGCCTAATGCTATAAAGCAAACATAATGTATAAATTGTATTTTGAATCTGCTGAAGCAAACAGCCTTATAAGATGTGCCATTTAAATAAAAATATAATTTAAAAAATATTTCCTGTTTTCTACCTCTTTTTTATTACGTAAATTGAACCTGGAACTCAAAATTCATGTTTTCTCTGACTGACAGTTGTTTGACTGCTATGTAATAAAACACTGCACTTTTCTAATATTATTTTTAAGCCAAACTGAAGCAGCAGTTCAAGACCCTTCCTACATACCCTGATCTCTGGAGATTTGTCAATTATTTAAATACAGAGATAAAACAGAGACATTAACTAAAGCCAAGAGGGCAAATGGTCTCTGAGATCTGAACTACATCTCAAAAAAACCCGAAATTAACCATATAGAAAGTAGACAGGCTGCTTTTTTTTTTTCCTCTGAAGGGATTAACAGAAGCTTTTCTGTTCACAGCAAAGTAATTAATAGTGTGTTCCCATTACTCTTTTCCATGCAGATCATTTACTCCACAGTCATTCCTCCCACAGTCTTACTGAACAAATTGCTTGCAACAAATTGGTTGAAAAATTACAATTGCTCCATTTACAAAAAACACTGTAATATTCCATAATTTAGGGAAAAGTTTGCCCCTTTTATATAAGGGACATAATTAGGGGAAAAATAAAAGAAATAATTTCTTCTAATTCCTTGACCTGAGAATTTTAAATATAACTAGGAATGTTAGTAGTCTTCTTTTAAAGAGTCATTAAAAATGAGAAAGAAGAGAAAAACTAACCAGAGATGTTGCTGAGAAACTGTCTGGGAAGTTGACAGTAAAACCACCATTCCTGAGAGTACAATAAAGGTTCTGTTGTGGAGGTACAGAGCAGAGCCAAATCTCACACTGTTTCAAGAAAAAATAAACTTCAGTCCATTTCCTTCTCAGAATCACTTACCTCCTTTCCTCTACATTTTTGAATCATTACCACACTCAAACCAGATCTTTAACACAGCTGTATAGAGTCAGCTCTGCTTCCAAAAGCCAATCCACCCTTGGAGAACCAAAGCTACAGTTTCTTCCTGGTGTAAACCAAAGGTCATCTCTAGCAAACACAAGCATTCCTGATGCTTGGATTAAGTTAATCAGAATGGACAAAATTTAAATATGCCTTTTTGTCACATAAAAAGAATCAGAAGATATCATAATCATAGACCAAGGCTGATTTCTTTTCAAGGCTGTAAAAATGGAAGAAATCAGAGCTGCGTTGTTAAATGTGCAATGACAGTGCTATTTCCTTCTGTGATATCACCACATATTCAAAAAATAATACATTTTTTTTTTTCAAATTTCAAAGATTTTGTTCAAGGGACTACTGCATTTAAGAAGGTAGTAATAAATTCTCAGGTATCATAATATCTGATACGAAGTCTGAGATATCCCTAAATACCTTATATAAAACCACTTCCTGGCTAAGAAGGGAATACTCCTATTAACTAGCACTGACTGTACAGTAAGCACCATTAAAGGGAGATCATCAAATTAAAACTGAATCAGTTTCAAGAGATGAATTAAAAGTAGTTCCAAGGACTGCATCTGCCCATTAATTACCCTGGCAATGGGCCTGATCTAGAGGAGAACTTTATAAAGAAATGTTATTTTTTGAGGCATGCAAATAATATAATTTTCCTCAGCTTTTTTATGCTTACATTTAGAGCCAGGTTTAAAAAAAATCTGGATCAAGGACAGGTAGTAAAGAGAGAAAGACACAAAAATGTTCCCCTTGAGAATGATTTTCCTTTTTGTTTTGAACAAGATCTCTACAATGAAAGGTGACACTGAGTAGTTGGGGAAACCCACTATATATGAAATGTCATCACACATGCTAAATAAACAGAACAGGTGAAATATTTCAAGTTCTATTACCTTATAGCCATCACATCTTAATGTATGCCTTTAAACAGTAAAAATATTTTGAGATGCAGGTGAGATTTCAAATTGATAACGTCCTCAAAAACAATGTTAAATCTATTAATATATCAAGCACTCATGTCAATAACAGTACATCCACCTATTTAATTACACTGTTAACCCTTTGATAGTCATACAAACAATAGACATGTGTGCATGTTTGTATATAATGAACATGTGCATTCACATGCATGCACATGGAAACATCTGCAGTAAAGTCCAAGAGGATCATTTATGTGGTTGCCAACAGCTACCATTCCTGAATCCCTTATCACATGTTTCAGGGGTGTCCTGGTTTGGCAGGTGACCAGAACAACATGAGCTTGCACATCAGTGCACTTGCAGTTATACACTTCACCTCATCCCCTCCCCAGAAAACTGTGCTTGGAGCCACCCTCATTGTTCCTCAGAAAAACCTCCTGTGAGACTGTGTTTCCCCAAGCTCGTGTTTTCAGCCAGAGCTCCTTATTTTATTTCTGTCAGTCACCGACTCCTCTGTGTAATCTTTGATACTCTACTGTGGGTTCTCTTTTTTAATGTTATTCCATGAAGTGTGAAGAATTCATTGTTTTCCAGGAGATCATGTTCCTACCCAGCTGTGTTTTTATTTTCATTAAAAACTGAGGGAGAGTCTCCAGCTGCAGGGGAAGATGAAAAATAAATCAAGAAATAATATCTCAGCAGAAATGTATCTTGGAGGTCCCATTCCACCTATGCAGTGGCCACAGCAGTGTAACTTCAGATCCTGTGGCAGTTTTTACTAGCTATGTCCCAATACTCTCTGCTAGAAATAATTTTCAGGCTTATTTCATGGGTCCAGTGCTGCTTTTGCTTGATCTCAGTTCTTTTGCTTTTAAAGTTTCACAGACTTGAAATTAGCACTGTTGTGCAGAAGCTTCTCAAGACAAGATTTAAAACACTTCTAAGCACTTGCAACATCATGTTTCCTGGCTTTATGTGACTCAGTGTAAACCAGAACTAAACACAGCAGGCCAAAATCTCTGCTAGTGTCAGTCATGTCAGGTTCGTTAAAATTGATGGAGCTGGGCTCATTTGTATCTGCACCCAGTTTTTACTGATACAGAAAAATGGTGGGTTTATAAATATGCAAAGTATGTAAATGAATAAGCTTGTTTTCCTTAATTTTGATGCCACATGGGCACTGACTCCAAAGATAGCTGGGGTTAGTGTTCCAGATGTCATAGCACGGGATCCAATCAACAAGTAAAATAGATAAAGTTTGCAAAAAATTATTTCTAAATTGGTGAGACCGCCCTCCATACTGCAGAAGTTTGACATTCAGTGAGTAGACATATGAGTGATAATACACATATGTTAGAAGAAACCATCACTGGAATTGTTTATTGTCCATTGTGGACATAAACCTTGCAGACTAAAAAATTATTTTCCCTTTACTCTTTACTGGCACATGCCCTTGCCACATCACCGAATTCAGAGAACTGAAAGGCTGGGACTGGCAGAATTAATTACTGCCCACCATAGGAGAAGATCAAGGTCTAGACCATCTAAGGTAATGCCTCAGGTTTTAGCTTTCATATTTTTCAGATTCTGTACTGCTTTAGTGTGTAGTTCCAAGCTTCACATTAGGGGATAGTAAGCTCTCTTCACAGAGTAGGTAGACAAAACAATTCCTCCTCTAGCTGGGACAAAGGACAAATGATCCAAATTTCTGGCCCAAGAGCATAAACAACAGCAGAATGAAGAGAGAAAAACAAGAAGGATGGGACTTCATAACCTGAAGCTATAACTGGACAATTAACTCCAATATGCAAATGGATCAGGACTTATAGAAGTGTGAGACCTTGTGACCGGTTGTCCATTTTTGTGACCATTTTGGGTTCATCTTGGGTGTAGCCCTGGCTGGGCTCTTATACTGCCCAAGGTGTATCCATTGAGGCCTTATAATAAATACCTACTTTATTCTTTAACTCTGTCTAGTCTCTGTTCTAGGTCAGTCTTCACAAGGCATCAAAGCAATGTGAATGTGCAGAAGTCAATGGGACCTGATGAGTCATGGCATGCTGGTGAAGTTCCCCTGATGGGAAAGGAGGAAATATAATGCCATTTTTATAAAGGAAAAAAGTACAGGCTAATCAGTATCAACTCTATGCTTGGCAAATTCAAGGAGCAGAACCCCCCGGAAATGATGGTAAGGCACAGGGAAAACAGAGGTGACAGGTTGTGATAGCCAACATGGCTTCACCAAGGGCAAATGGTGTTTGACAAATTCTATGGCAAATTTCAATGACAGTATTGCAGCACTGGTGGGTAATGGAAGAGTGCTGACTCCTTCTGCCTGGACTCGTGTAAAGAATTTGACATTTCTCTGCACTACATACTTTTCTCTAAAAGGGACAGACTTGGTTTTAATGGATGACTTGATAGCCAGGTGGAGACCAGTGAGGAGTGACGTGCCTCAGGGGTCAGAGGTGTTGAACCTTGTCGATGACATGGACAGTGGGACCGAGTCCACCCTCAGCAAGGTTGCAGATGACACCAAGCTGTGTGGTGTGGTTCATACTCCAGGGAGAAGGAATGCCATCCAGACAGCCTTGGTAGCTTGGCAACTTTGACAGGTGGGCACCTGGAGAGGTGAATTTCAAGAGTAAACGTCAACTTCACTCTTGAAGTTCAACAAGGTCAAATGTCAGGTACTGGCAATCCCAAACATGCATACAGGCTGGATGATGAGTAGATTGAGAACAGCCCTGCAGAGAAGGACTTGGGGGTATTGGTGGATGAAAAACTGACCCAGCAATGTGTGCTCACAGCCCAGAAAGCGAATCAGCCCACAGGCTGCATCAAAAGAATAGTGACCAGCAGGTCAAGGGAGGAGATTATCTCTCTCTACTCTGCTTTCATGAGACTCTACCTGGAGTACTGCGTCCAGCTCTGTGGTCAACAGCATAAGAAAGACCTGTTGCAATGAGTCCAGAGAAGGGTCATGAAGATGATCAGAGGGCTGGAGTATCTCTCCTACAAAGCTAGGCTGACAGAATTGGGGTTGTTCAGCCTGGAGAAGAGAAGGCTCCAGGGAGACCTTAAAGCAGCATTCTGTCACCTAAAGACAGCCTACAGGAAAAATGGGGAGGGGCTCTTTATGAGGGGGTGTGGTGATAGGACAAGGAGTAATGATTTTAAACTAAAAGAGGGCAGATTAGATTAGATTTTAGGAAGAACTTTACTGTGAGGGTGATGAGGCACTGGAATAGGTTGCCCAGAGAAGTTGTGGATGAAAGTGCTCAAGGCCAGGTTGAATGGGGCTTTAAGCAACCAGATCTAGTGGAAGGTGCCATCTAGTCCAACTTCCCTGCAATGAGGAGAGGCATCTTCAAGTAAAACAGGCTGCTCAAAGCCTCATCCAGCCTGACCTTGAATGTTTCCAGGGATGAGGCATCTACCACCTTCAGGGGGCGGGGCAACCTGTTTCAGCATTAAACCACTCTCAAAATAAAATATTCCTTCCTTCTGTCTCCTCTGAACCTACCCTCTTTTTAAAAACATCACCTCTTGTCCTATCTCTACAGCCCCTAATAAAATGTTTGACCCTATCTTTCTTAGAAGTCCACTTTAAATACCTAAAAGCCTCAATAAAGCCTCTTCAGAACTTTGTCATCTCCAGGCTGAAAAAACACAACTCTCTCAGACTTTCCTGATAGGACAGGTGCTCCATCTCTCTGATTATTTGCCTGAGTAAGTTCCTTTCATAATTTAATTGCGTATCTTTTATTACTTACTAGAAGGTTTGTTTCAACAGAGGTGCAATGACCATAATGTATTTCCCATTCTGCAAATAATATATCACATTCTGCCATTCCTGTTGAGGCAATCGGCTTTGCAAGTTGCACTAATATAACAAATGGTCATATAATGTTACTATAATAATTTACTGTTCTTCGTGGAAAAAAAAAAAAGCACACTCAAATTGCTCCTGATTTTCATCCCTTCTGAGAAGTTGCATTTTGAACTGCATGGCAGTAGTGGACAAAGACATTATTTATCAATCAGGCAGTCCCACTGACCTTGAAGCAGAAGAAAGAGAGCATGTTATAACTCCAGGTGCAACCCACTCACTTGCTTAATAGAGAAAGAGCAGCTCCCCAGGACACATGATTTCCTCCTGCTACTTTAATAGAGGTAAAGTGGGACAAACAATGTTAACTGCCACCTCCAGTAGAAATAGATGTTTTGTAGGAGAAAGGAATAACAGGATAGCAATACAACATTAGCTGCCCTTTCTCCTTGCACAGAAAGGCAAAAAATGATAAAGTGAGACCAAAAGTGTTTCACACTGATACTGTAAAAACAGTTTTATCTTGAAGTTAAGAAAGATTATCTTTACTATTCTTCTGACTGAAATGAAGCAGCTTCAATTTTGATAACCTTAAAAAAAGCAGCAGACAGGAACCTGTAAATAGCACAGTGGTTTTCAACACAGGATAACCACGAAGAATAGTCCCTCTCAAAACACTTGTACAAAATGATCAGTGAGGACAATAGGATTAGTTTTCTGGAAAGAGGATCTATTGTCAATTGACCAGATGAAATTCAGGGAAGCAGAGTCCACAGTTTATCTATGGATAATACCAATTCCTTCTGATTTCTTAGCCAAGCTTGACAACCTATAGAGCATGAAGGAGAGTACATCTGTAGCACAGAATATTGATACTGATTTAAACTCTGAAGTGATATCTGGTGTTTGAAACTAAGCTCAGAATCCAGCACTTGAGAGTGAGATTAATTCTTGAGAAGTCCACAAGAAAGGAATTTAAAAAGTCAAACTTCTCTAAGTGAAAATATATGTAGAAAACAGGAAAATAATAATACTCATAATTCAAAAAGTGATTAGGGAAACATTGATTTAAAGATGGTGTTAATAGTATAGACACTGGAAGAATAGAAATCAGAGAATCTGTTACTGACTTTAGGATGTCCCACTTGTCATAAAAGCCACTCTGATATTTAATTGGATAAATGTATTAATGACTAATTACTAGATGGAAAGAAACAAACAGGAGAGAGAGTGAAGTCTTAATTAAAAGAGGGACGGCAGAAAGGGAACAGAGGGAAGGGCAAGAAAGCACTCCAGGAACATAGATTATTCTGCGTCAAGGGATATTATGTTGGAAAAATAATGGTTTTATTACAGCTTATTCACAGTGTGAAAGATACTTTCCAAACTACTCTTCAATTGCAAACAGAGGATTTGCAGTCAAGGGCAAGAGGCAATGCAGTGACAGAGAAAATAACACAGGCTGGAGGGTGTAGCTAATGAAATGGGTAAGGAAAAGAATATTCTCAGAGGATTCAATGTCCAAGAAGATTCACATAAGAGGATGCAAGCAAGCAAAAGGGGAAGGGGGTGGTCGTTGCAAGAAAAAAATATGTTAGAAGGGAGAAATGCCCTGGTTGAGAACTAAAGGCTATCTGACAGTTGCAGTGTTGTAATTTAGATAACCATATATTTTTATAATTTTATACTATTTACCCGTATAATATATTTACAGTGGGCACAGTTTGGGCTTAGATCCTAATTTATTAAGAGTGCATACCATTTGATTGCTAGGCACTTAAGCATCTATGTAGAAATGTCTGGAGACAAGAAGGCAAACCTGTCACCCAGTCAAGCTCTAACACACAAAGTAGATGCAAAGTCTCAGCTCTCATCTGACCTCAGCTCTTATCTGTCTTTTCCCAGCAGAGAAGAGGACATGGCTACAGGAGTATGTCCATTCATAGGAGACAATTGCTAACTGCCTCTTTAATCTGAGACTACTGCTTAAAGAGAAATGTGCCTCAGGCACAGAGCAGAGCAAGAGTGGAAGAGTATCATCAGGCTCCTGTCCTGGAAAGGACCTTATTTTACAGCACCCAGGCTGATACCTCAGCCTTACTGTGCAAAGGCTCTGTTCCCATACTGCTCCAGAGAACTAACCAGCAACAGACCCAAATGCTTTAACAGAGCCATCTGGAAACAGAAAACTGTGCAGGTCTGAGCTGAAAAGTGACAGTTACTAATGGTTGCCACATCCCAGAGAATCTGCTGCCATCTGCCTGCCTGCTGACTTTGGATGTATTTCCACCTGGTAGGGCCACAGCCCATAGCTGAACCTTTGCTGAAAAGCAGGATGTAAACAGAGCAACATATCAGTATAATGAAACAAAATTAGTGCTCCAGAGACAGCTTGGGAGTGAAGGGTCTCAAGGTTATATAAGAAAGTCCAGCCTGAACCTCATTAAGGACCACTGCAATCGCATCCTGCAGTATTAAAGGTTACCTGGTACTGTTTCCATGTCCAGCTGTGGACAAGGTGACAGCACATGGCAATTTAAGGTGCTGGTGTTTAAAATAAGCCCCACAAGCCCTGTGACAAGTACAGACCAAAGTTTTAAGCTTTATTTATATGTTTGGAGGGATTTACATCAAATCACCCAGCATCTCTTCCCTACATCACCATTTATTTCAGTAGTACTTTCCAATCCTACAAATGCAGAAGAAAATAAACATATCATGATCATAAATGTTTCTGAAATTACATTATCTGAGTACTTTAAGATAGTTACTTATTTGCCTGAGTACTTTAAGATAGTTACCTATTTGCCTTTCTTCCTATCTTGTTTCTGTGTGGCTTACTTAAGAAACACCCTGTAAGGAACAACTGGTCTTTTACTTTGTTAATATTTAATGACATTTCAAATACTTGTCTTTTAAATGCCTTGAAGAGTAACTGCTTTGAAGCCAACTGCATGTTTTTCAATAATTTCAACCCTTTATTTTCTTTATAATGAGCAGAGGACTGAAAATTATGTTTGGTGTTGCACCTAGAGCACTCAAAAAAGCTTTAGAGAAGTCTGCACACAACTGATTATTGAGTATTTCCAAATATATTATAATTCAGTGTCTACAGTCTCCCACAGAGCCCTGTCTCTGTCTTGCTTTCAACTTAAAAAAATTCCTGCTGCTTCTCAGCAAACAATACAATTATTATGATTTTTTAAATTATGCACTTTTTGTGCTGAAAAGGATAAGCAAAGAGACAAAGTTTTACATGCTTCCTACTCAAGCAAATGCAACAAGATGTTCAATTTGATACAGCATCACATATTACAGTATGGATTACATTTACTTTTAATTAACTAGCCGATCTTTAATGTCCCTTCCAATTGAAACTATTCTGTGGTTCTGTGTATATGCAAATGCCATTTATATAAATAATTTTAATACCCTATGCAAGCTTTTAAATAAAAACGCCTCATTCAAATCTCCTATATCATTACTGGTGCAAAAATAAGTGACCTGGTTTTTTGAAGTACCAAGGATGGCGTCATTTATTTAAATGCTTATAAAGTCTTTCAGGCATACATTTAGGTTGATGTTTGTTTAAACCTTAGTGTCACAAATTCAAATTATTTTTGTAATCTGACATTCATAAATAAAAAATTGTTTGTCTGATTCAAATATCCATGTTTGACTAGTCACCGATGCTAAATGCATATTCAAAGTATCTTTTAAACTAATCTGCCTTCCATGGAGATGTCTTTCTAGATCAGTTGACTCCATAATCTTTCGACCCTTTTAACTTCAGCACTCAGCTTGTGCACCTGATATTGCAAGAACTGACTCACTGAACATGAAATATGTACACCTCAGAGAGCACAGGGGTTTCTCAAGTATCAAGGCGATTTTTCCAACAAAAAAAGGGTTTTAACCACCCCCCTTGAAGGGAGGGAGGAATTTGAATAAAGACATTTCCCATTTGGCTGAACTGTTGGGAAGGTTTAACTGTACTGAAAGAGGAGTTATTGTTCTTTCTTTTCATTCAAGCAAAAGTTATATCAAAATCAAAAGGTTTTTATTGTTCTAATGCTTTCTCTGAGAATACAGTACACTTTCCAAACCTGTGTATGCTTTGAAACTCCCAGCAGGGTATCCTGCTGTGTAAATCCAGGTTATACTCTGAGCTCCACAGCTCCTGTTCAGTAAACAGCAAGGCCCTACATCTTATCACCAGGCTTACTCTGGAGATGAGGTCTTGGAGATTATGTTCTCCATGATCTAAAGAACTATTTTACATTATGAAATTAAAAGCAATAGGAAGGGATTTTTTATTTCATGGGTCATGGGCACAGCTGTTAAACCCCACTTAGCCTCGATGGAAAACAATATCCTTGAATTAGAAACAACATGAGGCATAGGCTTTGGTTTGAAGACATGGACATGGTTTGTCCTGGTATAGGTATGCAGACAAAGGAAGATAGAGATTTTTTACCTCCACACACAGAGTTTACGAAATGAAAATCCATATTTGTATAGTACCAAACACATGAGGTCTGTAGCCTAGGACTGAGGTCTTATACATATTATAAAATTACAGATTACCAGCATTAAGAGTTGAGAGAGTTGGGATTGTTCAGACAGGAAAAGAAAACGTTCTGGGAAGATCTTAGGGCAGCCTTCCAGTACCTAAAGGGAAATATGAAGAGGCACTAAAGAAATATGAAGAGGCACTTTTCAAACAGACAGGTGGTGATAGGACAAGGGACAAAGGCTTTAAACTGAACAAAAGTAGAGCTATATTAGATATTTGGAAGAAATTCTTTATTGTGAGGGTGATGAGGTCCTGGTTGCCCAGAGAAGCTGAGGATGCCCAATGCCTGGAAGTGCTCAAGGCCAGTCTGGATGGGGCTTTGAGTAACTTGGTCTAATAGGAGGTGTCCTTGCCTGTGTCAGGGGTGTTGAAACTACATCATCTTTAAGGTCCTTTTCAACCCAACTCATTACGTGTTTTTATGATTAATAATAACATCAGGCAGTCTACACAGATTACATACATTCTACTGTATTACATGTTAAATTATTCTGTGAAGGTCTTTCAGCTTCTTGAATATAGGATCAAAATGCTACTAAAATTACTTCAAGACAAATCTCTCTGATTAAACCTATTCTGCACTGGCTTATCTAGGTGCTCCAAGTGGGGCCACACTATTTAGCAAATTAGTTTGATCAGACTAAGTTTTCACTTATAAAAGTTCAGAACTTTCCCTTTATATTGATAGAATTTTAAACCCAGAAGGGGTCATTGAAGCCATCTGATGTCAAGACTAGCAAAACACAGACAAAAAATAACTAGGTTAAAAACATAGCAGAGCTTTTTGGGAAAGCTATTTCAAAAATTATCCAATTTAATATTCAAAACTTCAAGTGCTAGGGAGGCCATCATAGCCTTTGAATAGCTGTTTCTATGGATAATTACCCTCGCAATTAAAAATGTGTGTAGTGAATAGAGCCTGAATTTGTGTAGTTTCAGCTTCCAGCCAGGGGATCTTTATGTGTCTTAGTCAATTAAGAGAAATCATCAAAATGCTGTTCCACACTTGTGTGTGCAAAGTCCATCATTAAATCACCTTTTATGCTTTTTTTTTTCCCAAAAGGAAATAGACTTCACTCCTTCACTCTCTCCATATGGAAAATACTTTAATTACTTCTAAATATTATTATGACATTCTTCATCACTCTCTCAGCATCTTTCTTGGGTTGTGGACACATGGAAACTGGGAACACTTTTTCAAATCAGTCTAGGATGTGCTCAAACCTTTTTCAGACTGGACTAAATAAAACCCAGTTACAACTCATCTAAGCATTTTTATCCTTTCATTTTATGATCAATTAATGTTTATTTGTCAATACTCAATCATTTTTCATCTAGAGCAACCTTTCTGAGTCAGGTAGTTGCTAACTGCTATTCTTCAGAAATAGAATTCTAATTTCTGTGCTTTTCACATAGGAAGAGAGTGCCCTATGCTCCTTCTCAATTTTTCTCTGTTTTTTACCAACAATCATTTGAAAAGCTGGGTTTCTTTCACTATAGCCATGCTGCTATAAAGTTTCTCTCTACAGAGTTATCCAACTCTGTTCTTCTAAGGGCAGCAGACTGATTTTTATAGATAGAACAATTCATAATTAATCAATAAGAATTTCGTGCTTTTAGCTGGGCTTGATGTAGGAGAAACAAAGCAAAGAAGGAGTCAGAATGGACATATCAGTCAAAACTAGCTTTATTCTAAGATCCCCCCCTTCTAATCACCAGGCTGCTGGTTCTCAAAACACCCCAACGTGGTGCTTCTGTTACCTAACTGTTCTGTGAGAAGAATGCTCTGAGACTCTTAGGTGTAAATACATAAAAGATTTCAATCACCTCTGTCTCCGAACTTCCCAAAGTATCAGGTCAGCTTGCAAGCCCTAGTGAAATAAATATAGATCAGAAGTATAGGCATGGCTGTACTCAAGATAGTTTGGAATTTCCTAAAGTAAGGTTTACATAGTCTAGGGGGAAAAAAAAATCACCTCTGTCTCCAGACAGTAATTTAGTGCAATTAGAAGACCCAGATGCCCAGAGAATGAGCATTTCAGTGTCCTAATTTTTAAAAACTGAGTATGCACGGAAATCCACTTCAGTGGTGTCTCAAACCAAAGCACCCAAAGCTCTACCTGTTTTCATATTCTTAGCCTTAATGGCATCTGTGTAATATCCAAAAGTAAATCTTAATTTTGTGATTGCAATGTGTCCTGGTTCCAACCAGGACAGAGTTAGGTTTTTGCAGTAGCCAGGAGGGGGCATGGCTATCACACAGAGGTTATTCTACTCCACCTAACATTATTGACAGGGTTGGGGCGAAGGGAGCCTCTGCCCAGGAGAAGGGGTCTCTTCCAGTCAGGGTAGTGTGGCTGGGTCGAGCTCCAAGGAGCATTTTGCGCATGTATTACTCTCTCTTTTGTACACTTCTGTTATTAGTATTGTTGCTGTTACTATTCTATAACTATATGTTATGAGGTTTTCTTACCTCATTGCTGTTTCCAGTAAATTGTTCTTATCTCAGCCCATAATCTTAAATAATTTTTGTGCCTCCAATTCTCTTCTCCAGCCACCCACAGTGGGAAGGGGGGACAAGAGGAGGGAGAAAGCAGCACCATGGTTTTAGTGGGAGCACTAAACTGGAGAACACGCTTCCTAAAACATGCCATGATGGAAGAGGAAAACCTTGCATTAGAGAGATTCAACCTTCTCTCAAACTCTAGAAAAATCTCATTTTTAACAAAACATCAGGTTACGTAATTCAATCCTGTATATTTTCAATCATTTTATTATAAGTATTACAGTAGCCCAAATTTTTGAGCACACTAGCCTCAAAAAGAAACACTATAGTTTCAAATAGGAGGATTTAGACATGGTAATCTTTTTTTCTTTTTATCTATATAATAAAAAAAGAAATACATTTTATCTCTAATCCTTACTAATCTGCCATAACAATGAGCATGACAGCACTCTCTGAGCACTAATTATTTAACGTTACTTCTGATAACAATTCCATCTTGCACTGGCATGCTAAAAGCCATGAATTACTGGTTGTAGAAAAAATACTTACTCTTTCTAGGTGTTTTCTGCTAAATAGTATTGAAACACTCCAAAAATGCTGTGTAAAAGTAATGAATCTCATTCACTTTTAAAAGGAAAAATAAATTTCTGCAAATTTAATATTCATATTACATTTTATTCATGGAGACTCTGGCCCCGATATAGAAAACTATTTAAGTGATGCTCTTAGCTTTGAATTAGTATCTCAGATTTAAAGATGAGTACATTTTTAGGTCTTTTTCCAGGTCAGAACTAATGTACAAAGTCAACATACTGACACATGCCACAAACAGAAACACAACAGCAAGTACAAAATACCACAGAATGCTCATTGGATAGAGCAACAAAATATGTTTTGAATGTGATATTCAGAGAATAAGTTTATTAAGAGATTATTCTGATTCTTTTAAGTTATAACATTGTTTCAGACATCCACCTGAGATTCATAATACTGTTTTGCATTGATTGTCATGCCTCTCGGTGTGTAATATATTGGTTCTGTATATGAATAACATCATCAGGATCTCTTGTATACAAGTACAATTTTCCAGGGAAATAAAAAAAACCAAAAAAACAACCCTACAAAAAGAAATTTCCATAGCCACTGAATACAAATAGGATTAGTGTACAGTTAACAAGAACTGCATTCAAGAGGAGTCAACAGCATTTGCAAGATGTTTAACAGCCAGCATATGAAGTAATGCTGAGATGCAGCTGCATCTGGATAATTTTATAGTTTCTTTGTTCTTAACAGGATTCTCTCACACTACTATTTTATGTGCAATTAATCAGCCTTAGAGGTCTTGTAAACTCATCATAACAGCATTTTCATCTATGCAGTGGATCAAGAAATGTACAGAGAATCTCATCTCTCTCTTTAAAAGATAAAATAATTTACATCTATAATCCTTTCTGTGTGAGGACAGTGTGGAAAATGCCATAAAGCCTTACTCTAATTTGCTTTAAAATGTTGCCAGAATTATTCATAAGCATGATGTCTCTCCTGGAGGAGCGGCTCAATGGTCCAGACAGACAAGGATTTATCATGATGGAAGCAGAGAATGTTTAACCCTCCCATCAGAATGTGGAATAGATACCTTCACACAATATCACTCCCATATCTCCTTGGATGCACAGTCCTACTCCCTGCAATTAGCACCATCTCTGCTCCCTGAAACAAAGGCCTAGAAAACTTGCCAAACAGTGAATGCTAATTCTCACAGTGAGTTCACCTTGTGAGCTTAGTAATGTGGGCTGACTTTATAAAACAAAGGGGCATAAACTTGAACACCTCCACCTACTGAGATTTCAGTTATTTTCAAAAAATTACAGTCCTATGGTTTTTAAGCCTGATTTCTCATAACCTTACAATGCAACCTGAGCAAAGTGCTGACAGCATATTCTTTCCCCTTTGTAAATTTGTGGCTCACTGGAATGCCCAAAGATTTCATGCTGTTTGCTCTGTGTTTGTGAGATGCCTGCAGCTGGAGAGACTGCACTCCAGAGATCCTCAGAGCGGCTGGATCAGAGCCGTATTTCGGATGTGTCCTTCCACATGGGGTTCTCATGTACTTGCCCACCCTGCTGTGAGTTTTCTCAGCCCAGCTGGCAGCCAGCTTATGGTGTATCACTACTCTGCTGGCAGCTACAAACAAAGCCCAGCCGAAATTCAACATGATGATCCTGATAACATTTTGCTGCGAAAGGACACAGAGGTGCTGAAAACACATACCATTCCCCCCCACCTTTTCTTTCCCCCCAGGATCCAAGGTTACTCACCCCTGTTAAAAAAAAGAAATTTAGATTGTGCACAAACGTTGTTCACTCCACATGGTGACAGGCCTGTTAATTTGAGTTAATTTCTGCCACTTTGAAGGTAGGGTTCACTCCCCCATTCATTTTTATTTATCCATGTACCTTGGCTAAAAGTACCTGGGAAAAATGAGACAATGAAAAAAAACCCACAATTAAAATGTTCCCACAATATTGAACGACTGAGATGGGGAAGACACTTTATTAGCCTTTTTCATAATAAAACTATGTGAAGCCAGTAACTTAAAACTAACCGCAACTTTCATATTTTCTAACAAATACCATGTCACAGGGAAAAGAGACTTTGTCAGCTGCCTAAAAATAAATGGATGTAGTATTTAGAAAAGGTCAAATAAAATTGCCCTAAAAGCTGTGTGATAAATCAGAATTCATTTCTAGTCTGTGAATACAGTATGCAAAAATGTCATCAAGGTGTTAGCATTCCAGCCAGCTATTTGCATTCAGCGTCCAGCAAGAAAAATCAAAGACCAGTCTTTTTCACTCTTCTTAGCCCTACAAACTGCACAGAAATATAAGAGAGTTAATTCAATTTTATTCTTGCTTTTAGGTCTCCGTAATTGTTCAGTGTAGCATCCTAATAATTTTTGCAAATGTCCCATTTAGCTGGAGATGAGACAGAACTATGTAACGACCCTGGCTCAATAAATCTTCATATGAGCCAAACTGAGCTTATTTTAACATTCAGTTTTGTTAATTCAAAGCTCTTTCTATTTCCTTTTAGGAAATCTGTTAAAATATGATAAATAAATCTATGAAGAACAATTAATTCAAAATGTCTCCTAACACACTTTTCAGATCAAAATCGCATTTTTTAAATGGTAGCTAAGTTTTCCTAATATGCTTTTCATTGCACTATTTCATTGCACTATCTGATTTCCTGGTTAAGAAAGGCATGATCTGCACTCATGACTATGGGCAAGAGTCAGATCATTCGTTTCTGTCCTACCTTTTGTTCTGAAAAGGCAGTGGAATGAAACATTCATTTATTCACTTTGAGAAGAGTCTAGTTCACTACTGACCACAGACTGCTTCTCAGAATATGGCTAAGATACAATATCAAAGCCAACAATGTTCAGTATATTTTCTGATTTTTCAATTCAAAATATTCCTGAGAACTGCCTATCTCCATGTATTCACGAACGAGCACAGATCTCTGTGCTGTAAATACTGTATGGAGAATTACTCTTCAATTTAGACTTATTTATGGGAAAGACAGCAGGCAGTGTGCAATAGAGACTTCTGCATTTAGCAATAAAGGGAATAAAGACTTCATGCTTCTAGCCAACCCAAATGACTTGGAATCAGTCCTTGAGCGTTAACAGCTGATATTCATTTGTGATCATTTTGCTGCCGAGGTGCCTGATTGTCTATGGATGGCAACGTGCCCCTTGCAAGGTAACATGCCAGATTTCCAGGACACAGCTGCCAGTCAACTGTGGGTTGAGGTGGTGAGAGCACACTGCACTGCCAAGGCCATCCCATCTGCATGAAGAACATTGTTTTCTCAGAGAGTGGCATGCCACTGCCAAGCGCCCAAGCCAAAATGAGATACAGGAACAATGGGAGAGAGGATGATGTGGTGGTTTCAGGCACTTCACTCTGCCAGAGGGTGAAATACTGTAGGTATCCTGAGCAGCAGTGAAGAACACTGGTGTCCAGCATATCCAGCAAAAGCCACAATCTCCAAGTGCTCACACATGTATCTTTATGAGAGAAAATTGTCTCAAGCACAGATATGCTATAGTAAATAAAACAGGATTCACAGATCACACTTGCTTGAGAAAAATTTCTAAGCACATGCTGTGACTGATTATGGGATACTAGGTATCAAAAAAATGCTTCAGCAGATACAATATTTGCACCTTAGTCATGTTTCCGGTTCCTATTGGTCATGACTGTTTCTGCCAGCCAAAGTTATGTATCCTGTTATGTACTTGCATAACTTTTTACATAACTCTTTAAAGTTGGGTTTTAAAAACCATCCCAGGAATATAAATTCTTAAGATGTACAGAAACGGACTATATTCCCAGGACACTTGACACTCATGCTAATGTTATGCTTTTAATGTAAGTGCTACGAAGACCTCTGTGCTAATTGCAGTGTTCACCACAAACACAGCACAAGCCAGCAGTAAAAAAATGAATAAAATCTAAGCACAACCAAAGTGATCAACAAGTGAGGTACTGCAGTAGTACTGCATAAACTCATGTCTTGAGCTTGACCTACTTCATTACTTACCTGCAGCATTGCTACATGTGATTTATATCCATACTGATGATTGAGTAACTGAGCTGCCAGTCAATAAGCCATCTAAATTTATTTGAGTTATCAGGTTTTTTTCTTAAAAAAACAAACAAACAAAAAAACCCCACACCCCTCCTCCCAAATAAACCCCACAACTTAATTACTGTGTGAGTCATCTAGTATGTTTAGGAGCAACAGGGAGAATGTGAGTTACAGACTGTGATGAAAACAGAAAAAATATTACTTTCATGGCTAGAACTTTCATGGCTAGAACCCCATACAAACTCAATGTCATGACCCAAATCAAGATATGTGATGAAATATCATTGCAAGTTGTACAGGTCATAAGATTCAGGAGGTTTTTCTAATGCTGATAATTTTCTATTTGTGTTGATATCCTCATTATTCAGTAGTATTTGCAACCAGAATTTAGGAAATTATGTTTACAATTGACTTATTTACAGACTGTGTATTTTAATTAGATAATTTTATGCCTGACTAGTTAGCCATGTATTTAGATCTCTTATGTAAAAGCAAAATTCTTCAGCTGCTGACCAACTAACAGCAGGTTCCTCACATAAATACTGTGATTAACACATTTACAATTTACAAAACTGAGCATTTTCAGAAATACTAATTTACATAAAGGAAATTTGGTCTACCTTTACTCAAACATATTCAACAATCTATTTTTTATTATTCAGTCAACTCCATTAATACACCAGAACACTAAACTGCATTAAAACTGTACATTTGTTGCCTTTAACGCAGACGATTTCTACAGAAAATAATTACCTTGGTCTGTTCCTCTTTCAGAATAATTTCCACAATGACTAGCCAATAAATGCTGAATAAAATGTCATTAAAAATTGTATTTACCTCATTTAAGAAGGAGAAGCTTTGAAGTACCTATGATAAAATCCTAACAGTCTCTAATTTAACAGCTACACAATACTATATTGCACATTAATATCGACAGACTGGATTTTCTCCCCATCTAATGCCATGCATATAGATAAAGAATGTAAAGGAGAGTTATTTTCTTCTCTATAGTTAGTAAAGAAAGAGAGCAATGTCCTAAAATTAATCGATGTGACTGGAGATGAGAATTGCTTTTTTGGGGATGCTTAACTCTTCTCATTGCTCATTTGAAGAAGCCTTTGACAAATATACTCCAAACATAAGGTACCTTGGTTCACCAAAAGTAAGGATCATCTGAAATTGTTACATAAGGTAATACACTTTGGCTTAATGAACCAGATCGGCTGGGCCAACCCGAGGGCCTCCAGGTTTGAAGAAATGTGATTCTGAATAAATCTCTACAAAAATAAATAAGCCAGTAAAATCAACGTTCAACTACAAGTCTTTGTTTCTTAGCTTGGTAAGGTCATTGAGATTTTTTTATTCCTTTGATGAAAAATATGCACTAAAACTATGTCATGGCTTGAGGTTTAAAAACTGTTTCTGTACATCTTAAGAATTTATATTCCTGGGATGGTTTTTAAACAGCACAAACTAGAACAAAGCATATAAAACCAGTATAACAGAAACAGGAATGAATTTTTTTACAAGTTATAGAAACAAAGAGGTAAGAAATCTTTCAATTTGTGTAATTAATCTCTAGCTCAGAAAGTAAGTTTTTGTGCAATGTAAAGTTCTAGTCTCTCAAATAAATGATTCAAACTACATTATTTGACATATACACTATTATCAGACAAATGAAAAATTTTCTGAGTGGTTTCTAGTCTATTACCTTATGAAGTAGGATGACTGATAAGGTGTGGAGATGAGACTCCATGATCAAACAGATTCTTCTCTCTCACCATAGGGCCAAGCTAGTGTAGGCTGTTGCCTCCAACTGCAGCTCCCTTTTGAACACTGTGAAATGGTGGCTGGTATTCCATAGCCTACCATCTCCACAGCTTCTCGAGGCAAAAGAGATTTCTCTCACAGTAAATCAGTTTACACCTTTCTGACTAAGCCAGGATACAATTTATAGAACAATCTGAAGTCAATTCTCTCATTAGCTGAACCACATGCTTTGAGATGAGACCCATTAAAATTTTCAAGCACATCCCAAAAATGGCTGTTCACATTTACTGAGGCAGTAACTCCTTTGCCAGATTCATTTAATGTTCTGTAAAAAAGGAAAAGCCAGCAATCTATCAACTCTTATAAAAACAAACTAACAAATTAACAAACTAACAAGCAAACAAAAAACCCAGCCCAAAACCAAAGTAAACAGACAAACAAAAGAAACACCACAAGGAAAATGTGGTCCCAGGGTGAAAAACAACCACTCTCCTCGAAGTGAATAATATTCAAAGGCAAATCTACCCAGCTAAATGGAGCATAACTATTTGGAAAAAACAAAATACCAAGGCAGAAATATACTAATATTCAAGTAACTCATTTATCTGCACAATTTATTTGCACTTCTTTTTTTAGTGTGTATATTTGTTTTAAAGAATCTTACATTCAGAAAAAAATTGCTCTTACAAATAGTTCAAATTACACCTGTTTTCAGATCCTACCAGCAGCAAACACTACCATTTGAATATTTACAAGGGAAGTTCTTGGCTGCTTTATGGCTGATACTTGCCAAAGTCTATTTCTAACCCACTTCATTCACAGTAAAGAGATGGGGAAGTGAGATTTTCCCTTTTTCCTGCTGCTATTGCCCTCTGACCACCATTTCAATTGAGGGGATGGCTCAAAAATCCTCCCTTCACCTCATGCCAAAAAAATCAGGCAATATTTTTGACAGCAATCAGAACAAAATTAGTTGTGTCCTAAGATACAGATTCCTATCTTTGGAAAAGAGTAAGTCAATAATATTAATGCTGAAAGGATTCTATAAACAGGCATTGCTCGTCTCCAAGGGTACTAACCAAGAGCTGTAACTTTTTTGCCTATTACATTTGTAGTTATGTTTTAATGTCGCCAGTTTAGAAATTCTTTTCGATAATGATTACTGAGAAAATCAAATTGCAATTCTGACACAAGTATGCACAGCAGCTGAACTCTGTAAACCATACACTTCCTCTACTGTTTTGTCGTGTCACCTATTCTTTAAGTTACAAGGTCTCCTTATTCCAGTAATGAATAATTTACATACACCTGGAGCAAGAGTTTAAAGAGGACATTTTACATTTAATTTCAACAGCAGTCCCACTTTCTAAGTTAAATATGAAGCACCACGTTTTACATGTAAAGAAATTAAGGTTGTTTCTACCTTACTTAATCTTTATCCATCATCTGCAAAGTTAACTTCTGATTAATGAGATATTGACTACTTGGATGAATAGGGTTTATAAAAAAAGAAATTATAATTTTGAGTTTAATCATATATTTTTTGGTAAGAATAACTATTATAGATCTATGTCAGGCAGAAACTAACTTCTGGGCTTTTAAGAAGTGTGTGAACAGTATTCTTGACTTCTCTAATCCTAAGCATAATAAACAAGTATCAACTTACAGAGTAATTTAAAAATATTAACTAGAAGCCCATTAAAAAAAAAAAAAAAAACCAAGTAAAATGCATAGGTGTGTTTTCTACAGTTGTGCAAAAAGGAAAGGAAAGAATTTAGGACTTCCGTGACAAAAAGAAAACACCTTAGGCAATTTCCATCCTTGCATTTTGAGGAAGTTTTTTTAGGTTCGTGGGATATCCACATTATTGGGCAGTTTTACCTTGGACTTGTTAAAGGCCATTCCATGCATTAAATGGCCTCTAGTGGTTCTCTGTTTCCTCTCCTTTGCTGGTGAGAGAACATCCACTCTAGAACATGATTGAACATGCACAAGATATGATTTTCCACTGGAGATACCTGATTTTCTGCAGAGATCACAGAAACAGTGTTAAGTCACTCTTTTTTTAACTTAGGTAAGTGCTGACCCTAGGTGATAGGAATTTCTGGCTATTAAATATTATGTTTGATCTTAGCTTCTGAGAACATCTTGACTATTCCCCCATCAAATTGCTTCTTAGCAACTTCTCAACTCATATAATACTCTCTGAATTATAAGCCCTTAGCTTCTCCTGCTAATAAACACATTTATAAGCATTTTCATCTGCCAAAACTTCCATTCTTCTCAACCCCTGTCCATTTGCCACTTTCGCTTTAAACATAGCATTATATTTGAGTATCTTAAAGCATTTAGGGAACATTTTACTTCTGAGGCTTTTTGGATCATGGTGCAATACATTTAGGTGAAGAGATAATAGTCAAAAATGGTTCCATTAGAATGCATTTGTTTATTCTTACTGTTTTTATAGGATGTCAAATTGACAGCAAAGTATAATTGAGTCCTTAGTCACTGATAAAAATGAGCAAGAAAGTGTGGCTCTGAACAATGGTCCAGCTTTGACCCAAAACGACAAAAATAAAGCTACAAAAACCAAAATCTACATAGTACAGAAAACCTAAAGCAATTTTCTGTACTTGTTGACTGTATTTTTCATCTGTATTAAGATTGCCTTCAAAAATACTGGACTGAGTAGTGCTTTCTGTGATCTATGTATAAATACATTGACATTTCATGACATATGCATAAATACCTATCAGGTGATAATAACATAGCCATTACAAGCTCAAATAGCAACATTTCTATGCCATTACCTGCAGCTAGTTTGGGTGCTCATAGGCTTATATACACTTTAGTCCCCTCTTTCTATTAGTATTTTGAAATATATTTGATCATAAGCACAGGTGAGTGAACCTCAACAGCTACGAGTTTGTGCAAAGGTAGTTTGTCCAGTTCACCCCTCCTACAACACAGCAAGTTCTCCCAATACTTTAGCTGCCAACGTGACACTGGGAATCTGTATATATGTGTCTGTGTGTGTGTGTGTGTGTGTGTGTGTGTGTGTGTGCAGAAATGTGTGTGTGTGAAGACAAGAAAAGAGAAGGAAATGCTGAAATGGATTATCACTTGATTAAGCAGTAAACTCAACCACTCTGTAGAAATCTAATCTTTCCTTGATGAGTGCTTACTCCTCCTACTAAGGACCAATCCCAGGAAAATAATTTTGATAGTAAAAAAAGAAAACCAATACATTTAGTTAACATGTTTCTTCCTCCCGCTAAGTGACAATCTCTTCCACGTCATATCATAGTCAGCAGCAAGAATAACTTAGTGCTTTACACACCCCGCTGCATAAGTTCTACCTCACAACATCAGCACTACTAATGCATTATATCTGTAAAGGCTTATTAATCTGTGTGTGTGTGTGTCTATAGAATGATAGAATCATAGAATTTGTTTAGGTTGGAAAAGATTTTTAAGATCATTGACTCCAACCGTTAAACGAACACTGCCAAATACACCAGTAAACCATGTGCCTGAGTGCCACATCTACTCGTGGTGACTGATCCACTTCTCTAGGCAGACTCTCTCAATGCTTGACAACCCTTCCAGAAAGAAGTTTTTCCTAATATCCAATCTAAACTTTCCCTTGTGCAACTTGAGGACTTTTCCTCTCATCCTATTGCTTCTTACTTGGAAGAAGAGACTGACCCCCACCTGGCTACTCCCTCCTTTCAGGTGGCTGCAGAGAGTGATAAGGTCTCGCATGGACCTCCTTTTCTCCAGCTAAAGAACCCCAGCTCCCTCAGCTGCTCCTCACAGCACTCGTGCTCCCGACCCTTCACCAGCTTCTTTGCCCTTCCCTGGGCATGCTCCAGCTCCTCAGAGCCTGTTTGTAGTGAGGGACCCAAACTGGACACAGTACCCGAGGCACACTGCCCTGGTCCTGCTGGCCACACCATTGGTGATACAGGCCAGGATGCCATTGGCCTTCTGGGCCACCTGGGCACACTGTCAGCCCATATTCAGTTCACTGGCAACCACAGGAATTGCCCTTAGAAGCTGTGAAGACTGTGCTCCCCTGTTTGGGGTGTGCTCCTGGTGGCAGGTAAGGTTATAAACTTCGGAAATGTTTTGAACTTCTATAGTGTGTTAAACTAAAATATCACACATGTGAAATTCCACTCATGATGATTTTATGCAAATTATAATGCATACAGATAGTTTATAAACATTTTATCTATGTTTACATATAGTGCTGTTCTTATGCCTTTAAATGGTCATATCTTGACTGAAAATCTCTTATTCTACCCAAATTTCCTCAGCAATGTTTCCATCAGTAAGTTCTTCAATCTCCCTGTAAAGACCTTTGCCTTAAAACCTTTGCTTTCAACCTGATTTTATATAAATCTGAACAATCAGACCATAATCAAGTTCACATTGAAGTCAATGGCTGAGGTACTTTTTACTGATTCAGTCAAAAGCAGTGAAAGTGGGAGGAAGAGCAGGAGGTACATGCTGAATCTTAAATAGAGGATAGACTTTTACATATAAAAATATGCATTGTAGGATATATGTATATTCACAGTTCTTCAGTACTAGTCAAAGTTTAGAAGACATTTCTCTCAAAAGCAGTTTTAGGGAATCAGACTGAAAATATGATATGGCCATAGGATGCTTTCTTTCAGGCCAGGATAACAGTAACACAATTGAGCCATTTTGGTATTAACATCACACTGTCTGGGTCCCTACTCCTCTCCCTCTTTTCTTATTTTGAAAAAAAATTATTGTATAAATTATTATCTCATACTTCTAATATTTTTTAATATATTTCTGTAACCATATGGAAGAAAACGTATTTGCATAGTGGTAGCAGTTTCCTCTGCTAACTTTGGAGACTGCAGGGTATAAATAAATCTGCAAACATTCTTCACCCAAAATGTTAAACTCTGATTTAAGCGGAAAAACTGAATTACATTAATTTCCATTTGGCATATTCTATCATAGTTTTAGATGTTGATGATATATAAAAAATTATGTAACAATAAAAATGTTGTGTTAAGAGATTTCTTTAATCTTGCACTTATGGCCAGGAAACATTCAGAAGGCTCAAAAAAGAACTTCAGTTTTGAGGACCAGTGTGAAAGTTTCTGATGGCAGTTTTTCTTGTGTTTTGGTTTCTATACAATGTCCTTGAAAAGCAGGTGTGCACTGTTACTTACAAACAGATGTGCAATGATGAAAGATACACAGTGGCTTATTTTTCCTATAAAACTACACCTTACTCATGATGGGTAGGTTTACAGGTGCTTTTTGAACACATTTTGGTTCTGTCTTCCTGTACCCTATGTGGTATCAGTTTACCTTGAAGTTTACCTTAAGATCTCGAGGACCAAAGACAGCAGTGTGCCGTGAGCTGTCTCCCTGATGGATTTCAAGCTAAGTGTTAAAGTAGCCACCACTTATTCAAAGAAAATGTCAGTGCAAATTCAAAACTAACACTGTTTGGAGGAAAACTGATTTTTTTTCCCCATTCATGCAATTCTCTGCACAGTAGCACACAAAATTAGTTGTTTCAAATAAACAATGGATTGAATGGCACTCTAATATTAATATAATCAGGTAAAGCCAGCAACAACAAAATATAGATTTAACTTGAAGAAATCAGACAAATAAATACCTCTAATAGTTCTTTCATTGACTAGGAAATAGGCAGTTATAAAGGCATTGTGGCCAGATCCAACCTAATCCCCATAGAAGAGTTTAGACCTAAAAGATGGCAGTTGAGCTGAGCAGCTTTTCCATACATGTTTCCATGGCTCCTAGGCTTGAGCAGGTGTGAGTTAATGCAGCTTGGGTGCCACAGACCAAAGTAGGTCAATTATTGCATTCCCCAGACAGAGAGGACTAAGCACTTAGATCCATATGCATTCACTTGTTTTGGGACATGTTTGAAAAACAGGGCTCATAACAGCTGACTTGGTGCTCCATAACATCTACAGAGAGTGGTGATACTCCTGAATCAGCAAATTGCTGTAGGGAAGAAGAACACAGTTTGTCATTTCTTGCTTTCTGGTACTTAAACACTTAAGGCTACTTTTGTGAAATTCAGATAATATCTTTGCCTGCTCAGGCTTCTCCCTACCAATTTGATGCATAAAACCTTCATTTGAAATAGGACACTTAGATTGGTGTTTTCACTATGGAGAGAGCTGCTGATGGTTCTGACTCAGTAACAACTCAGTATGCAGAGAGCTTACTCAGGAAATGCAAATTAAAGTGCACTAGTCCTGCTCAGTTTTGTCAGCTTGCCAGCAATTGCCTTATACCCACTGTCTTCTGGATCCACAGATAATGCCAACACGTGAACACGAATGAAAGAACTGTGGGATGAAGAACACAATAGGCAAGTGTAGATGCAATTCTGTTGCTGATTGATACTGAAGATCACGTCAGTGGGGGTTGAGTGGAGAGTCTGTAAGTGCTTCCTGTTCTTCACATTCATACAAAATTGCTAAACCTTCTAAAATCAAAGACCAGCAGTCAGACTTGCACTATTCGGACAGTCCAGAATATCAAAACATCTCTGGCAGTTTCAAAAGAAAAAAACATTTTCAAGAATGGGGAAGCTGTTTGCAGGCTAAAACTGCACTGAGGTGTTGGGCAACTGCAAAGTCTTTTACACCAGTGGCCAAAGGATGCCAAAGCATTATGAAGGATAGGCAGGCATGTGTCACATTAAAATCCTCACTCCGTATTCTTAATTTTTGCTCTTGGCCACTTAAAGGTGACAGGTGTTTATCTGAGGTCAGCTAAATCCTACTATCTTATTCAAAGCTCTTTTTTCCCCCACTTTGGTCTGGTACATTTAATTTTTTTCTCAAGAACTCAATTCTTTTTAAGGGCTTAAAAATAAAACAAAAGGAGAAGGAGGAAAAGAGAAGAAGAAGAAGAAGAAGAAGCAAGAGCAAAGATGTTCTTAAACATGTGGACCAAATGAAAGTGACATTTTATCTTTTCCAGAAAAGATTATGGAAAAAACTCAGCAAGCTTGAGTCATAAAATCTCCCATAAGAAGTAGACACTGGAGCATGCAGAGAAGTTTAAAATTTCACAGATGACCAGAATTATTTTCCTGACAATTAAGTTCTTCATTTTGTATTCCTATGTTCACACCATCTTTTTTTTTTTGTCTGAGATATATTTTGACATGCAAGACTTAAGCAGACAATGAAGCCAATTGTAACTGACCCCTGAAAAACTGAAAATTGAACTTAGATCCACATTGTTGATTTAATTATCTGAAAGTCTCAAAGAAATTTGACTTCTCCACTATTTTGCTGATGACTTTGTTGACTGCAACAATTAAGCAGATATGAATTTAAATTCCAGTTAGTATTCCTGATGCATTTTAGGTAAATCAGATAGTTTCTTATCTAATGTTTTCTATGGAAACCTGAAGCCCAGATAACCTATTAGGATTTGTTTTCTGCTTCTGGCTCACATGAGAAATAAAATTAATTGCTTTTCTCAAGTCATGATTGAGAAACAGTGCTTCCATAGGCTGCCTTCAAACAGAATTAAGACAATCTGTAAAAGGAATCATTCTAAAAAGTCAGCAAGTTGAAAGATGATCTAGATCTCCTTGCATTGCGTAACCTTCAGACTTTTTAATCTCCTTCTTATTTCCATTTGATTCCTCTGAATTTTCTTTCACTTCCCTGTGCTAAAACAGCAAAAATGTAAGACTTGCTGCAAGATTAATTACAGAATTTCTAAATATAGTGTGTCAGCAAGCTCCTAGATGAGCTGTGCTTCTTCACCATTATTTTTATCACGACTTGACCATGTATCATGATATGCATTAGGATACATCCTTTTTTTTCAGGAATGCCTCTGAGAAAGTTTTAATCTTTTTCTTAATATATTTTCTTCAGGTGCCATATCAACATCTTTTGTAGGTGGTAAATACATCTGATCTAAGAATTTTGAGGGATTGTGTCTAAAATGTGCATTTCAGCAATCCTGCACAAAACCTTCATTAAAATAATTAATTTTCTAATGGGTCTAGACAGTGTTTAATAATGTTGTTAAACTAAAGTAGTCTCATTACAGTTCTTAATTTATAGTTAGAAATTTCATGCAAAGCTGAACTAAAGGGTATTTGCTATGCAGTAGGCGTTGAGCAAAACCCAGAACACAAACTGAGCAAAAAACTGTAATCAGAAGATCTCTGTTTATGAATGATACAAAAAATCCAAAAAGACAGGAGTGCTTTGGATTCTGAGATGTGATGTGGCACGCAGGAGGGATAAACCCAAACAGCAGAGCTGCCTAGAGGTGTACTCAGCAAGACTGACTGTCTTACTGAGCAACATGACTCAGTTAAACTTGGCTTATCAAGTTCAATACCAAGGTAGCTGAATGGTATTTAAAGACCTATGAAATGGAGAGGCAGGCTGGATTATATTTGACAATTCTCATAGGTAGGACATAGACCACAGCTTTTGTAGACCTCCTACTGCCTTTTTCCTTTTGTTGAAGCTGCTGTTTCATTTTAGGCCTTTTCTCCCGAACTGCTCTTCTGGAACATCTGATGATTCAAGTGCACAAAAAGTGGAAAATAGATCAGTGCACCTGCAGTATGTCTGGGATATCTGGAAGGCATCTGTTTTATTTCTCCATGAAATGTGTACAATTAACTAGATCAGTTTATGTGCCTTTTCTTTCCAAAAAAGAAGGAAAGATATTCAGCACAGCTGAAGAACCTCAATTCAAAGGATACTTCCCAGATAGAACTCAAGTGTGGATACAATTCACTCCTGCTTTTGTGCCACAGACACATTAGAGCTCTGAAACTTCCCGGCTGCATAATCCTTGGACTCCCTGCCTAAGGAACATCATGGGAGAGGAAGAGGAAAAAAGAATGTTGCTCCATTCATGTCACATTGTGATCCAGTTCTTGTAAATATATGTTAACACAATGAAAACTCAAAGAATTAATGACTGAAAAAAACCTTAAAACAACAGACAGAGATGCAATCATAAAAGCTATGCTTGCTCAGCTGGGCTGTTTGTAAACCAACAGTTTGAATAGAGGATTAAAGTTTGCTGAAAACCATAGTCTTTTTAGATTTCCTTTCCCTCTATGGCTTTAACAAGCCAAATCTCTTCAGCCAATGAAGTTAAAATATACAGGACACATAGCTCTTTATCTGTCACACCCCGCAAATCACATTTTCCAGGCTTAAAGTACAATTTGTTTTGGCTTTTAATTACCTGACTTATCACCATGTCATATTCCCTCCCCCCTGCAATAATTACATTCTGAATCACTGTGTCATTCAATATTGGCCTTTATTTATGCCTCTCACAAAATGTTGAATGTTTATTTATAAACCATGAAAAGCAGAGTTTGTAAGAATATTGATTCAGCATATTAGAAAAGCAGTGGCCTGGCATTCTGCAAGTAGAAGTAATCACAGGCAATTACTAGAGACTGCTTTTCACTACTAATCCTGGGTTTAACCTTATAATTGTATTACTGAATTTCTTTCACTTTGCTCATATATCACCAGGTTCCTAATAAGAAGTCTGATATTAACATAATTTAATAATATTCAGGGGATGAATGGTTTTAATTGGTTTAAAAAGAAGGAGATATATAGCCTGGGCCATACAATGAGAAAAGTATTGTAACAGCCTCTTTTTATTTTGTAATAAATGATAATTAATATTTAAATGAATTAATGAAATAAGTTCTTAGTGGCTGGATCACAAATCTTTGATGTTTATGCCACTAACAAAATCACTAACTGCTCTTAATGATGCCCCTGAGCTAAGCTTTACTTTACTCCTGGTATAAAAACTAATTTGGTTGCTGGTAGCATGAATGTTCAAGTGTGAAGGTCAAAGCCAAACTCAGAACAAATCTTCTTGTCCTTATCCCAGTATACAATGGGAAGAAGGTACTCAAATTCAGACATAAAAACAAATCACAAAATAGCCAAACTTAGAGAAAAGCAAGACTAGCAAACAATAACTAAACCCCTAAATCTCTGTAAATAACAGTATTCTGCACTTGCTGTTCCTAGTGAGGCAGGTTTAGTGCAAGAGCCAATGAAGATGTAACTTTCTGCCTGGGATGGAGGCAGAGCTCTGGGCAGCACTGGGGTAATAATGGCTGTGCTTTCGGACAGGACCAACCACTTGTACTCCACCCTTGGTATTTTCCTACCAAACTCACATGTTCTCAGTGTGAATTCATCCAGGTAAACACAGGGAATCAGCACAAGTAAGAACTGAGAAGCTGGGCTCATGGAACAAAAAAAAAAGTGTTGTGTTTTTTTTTTCCCCTTCTTTTTTCTACAGCTTTCCATTAAAAGTATATGGAAAGAAAATCTCCAGGAAATATTTCCTCTGGTTGCAATGCTGTCCTGATGGGATAACACCCATGCTAGAGTATTGCCCTTACCAACTAGAACAATATTTTTGGCAGTATTGAAATGCCCTTAGCTTCACTCAATCTTTCCTTGGGAACTTGTACTGTTTTACACATGCCATGTTTGGTTCAGAACTCTTCCTTATTTAATGAAAAAAACCAAACCACATTAAAATTAGCTTTATAATTGTTGTAATTCAGCTTTTAATACATTTGGGAAAAGTATTTCAGGAATCACATGCTCCTGGAAATCCTGGGCGCTCCTGTTTAAAAATTTTAATTCCCCATGTGTTTTTCTGCTTACACCCTCCACCTCTCAGTGACAGTTCAAAGGGATTATTACAATAACTGAGAATGCTTTGTTTAGAGTCAGAGAGAATAACTTCCCATTATTTTCTCACAAAGTGTCCAGAGCTCAGACACAGTAAAAGATTAACATGAAAAGTATGCATATGTTTTTTCTATCACATTATCGGTAATCACAGCTAACAGCAACTGCAGAAATATTTTTAGCGCTTCTCCAACTTAACATTAAATACTAAATCACATCTTGTAAAGAAGGTTTGGGTTGTTTTTTTTTTCTCTCTCTCTTTTTTTAAGTTTATTTATTTATTTTATCTAGGAAAAAATTAAGAACAAGTACATTTAATAACAATAACATATTAATATGTTATATTTTTACAGAGGAACGGGCAGAATTAACTTTTTTTTTCTTTGCCAAATGGTATCAAAATAGAAAATCCAGGTTTTTAGAAACTAACAAAGTACTGAAAAAACAGGCAGTAGAAAATTCAACCAATTATTTCTGAAATCATAGTTCAAAATGTCCATAAACATCTACTGCCTACAACTTAAGAAAGGATACTAGTTGAGAAGCCCTGCTCCTATACTGACCTTTAAACTACTGCTACTGAGGTAAAATCAACTAAACAGACCTTTGACATACCCAAAATGGCAGTTCTGATGTGGCATATTGAATATTATATTTGGAAGCTGCATCAGGGCAAGTTCAGATTGGACATTAGGAAAAGGTTCTTCACTGAGAGGGTGGCTGGTAGCAGGAGCAGTCTCCCCAGGAAAGAGGTCACGGAACCAAGCCTGTCAGAGTTCAAGGAGCATCTGGATAAAGCTTTTAGTCATATGATTTATTTTTAGTTAGTCCTCCAAGCAGCAGGGAGTTGGATTCAATGATCTTTACAGGGCCCTTTCAACTTGAGATATTTTAGGAATTCTTCTATATTAATGATTAAACTGATTTAAATTAAGAGTTAATTTTCTCAGTTTAGGAAATAATTACTTTTTGCTCATATGCCTATACAACTTTCTAGAATATATATAGAAATTAGCAAGCTGGTCCATTCAAGCCAGTGGAAATATACTGCACTGAGTGGAGATCTGAGCAGCACAGCAACATAGCACTGACAAATTTAATGCATTACAATGAGAAATAAAAAAAAATTTAAAATCTATGAAGATTAAAAACTGTAATTAAACTTAGAGATCGTGAAAATTCTGTTCAACTAAAACAGCGTAATGAAACTTCAGGCAGATGGAAGCAACTATCTGTGCTTGCAACTGAAATATAATATTAGGAAAAAATTGTAAAAATAAGATATTCTAACCACCCTCCCTCCCCATTTATATAAGTGTGATTTACTAAATTATAATCTCACTGACAAGCAAATTGCTAAACTGCAAAATCCTATTGTAAGAGGAAACTGTTTGTGACATATGTTGCCTCCTTTGAGTGTGCTTGAGTGCACACTTCTTCGAAAAAAAAGGAAATGTAGCTCCTTTGCAAGGAATATACTGACTGCATTGTTTTCAGACATTGCAACCTCTCTGAGGAAAAGTCTCTAGAAAGAACATGTCCCTGACATTAAAGAGGGAACAAATCCTTTGTGTGTGTCCCACCAACTCCTCTACAGAAATGGTCCAGAAGACAATGAGACAGTAAAGGCCTGAAGGAGATGTTGTTACGAGATTTCTCATTAGTCACTCTCTTTCTCATGTTGTTTAAAGTGTAGGCTCAACATTTTTCTATGTCAGTGGCAGTTCAGTGAAATAATGGGTCCACAAATAGAAAGCAAAAAAATATTTTTAGCTTGTGATGTTGCAGGTAGAAGATCCCCCTCTGTTCCCAGCCAGTGCAGAGAATGGACAAAGGATTTTATAGAAGAACTGCAACAGTTCTTCCTTTCATTTTCTGTCTTTATTCATTTATCTTGACTTATCCAGATGTGGCAACCTTATCACAGAATCTCTCAATATTAGAGCACAATGAGAAAGAAATCTGTGCTGAATTTGGATGACTTTCAAAATAGCAACAAAAGATGTTTACCTGCCTCATTTTTGGCTGCAGTTATGTGCTAAGTCCAAGAAATGGTTGTAGTCTTTTAAAATTATGTTTAAAGAAAAGGATTTGTCATTTTCTACAGTAGGTAAACCAGCACAAAAGTCCACAGTTATGATATGACAACAAACTATTAATTCTCAGAATAATCACAGCATTTTCACAGGACAATTATTAATCTTGAATATTTGGTGCCACTTGGGGCTCTTCATATCTTCCTCACCAGGCTGCATGTAACACGAAGTCCCTAAGGCCAGCAATTGTTTTGCATTTGCTGTGGGTATGAATACAGACACTGAGATTTAAATACCAAAGGTAGTAATGCAATCAAAGTATATTCTACATTTAAGCAAAAATGTTGATTTTATTAATTTTTTAATGGGCTCATAAGATAATGATCCTAAAGAAATGTGACCAGCAGGTCACCTGTACTCTGCTCTTAGAAGACCTCACCTGGATTAATAAATCCAGCTCTGGAATTCTCAGCATCACAGGAAAGATGTGGACCTGTTGTGCTGGGTCCAGAGGAGGGCCACAAAAATACTCAGAGGGCTGGAGCACCTCTCTCATGAAGACATGAGGGGCTCATGCCCATCATATCACACCGTGCCCCACTGAGAAGAGCTTTGCTGCACTTCTTTAATGACCTCCCTAGAGGCACCAGAAGCAAGTGCTAAGTGCCCTTGAAGTAGCCTCTTCTCCAGAATGAGGAAGCCCAGTCCCACAGGCTCTTCTCTCAGGACAAGTAATCCAGTCCAGATCATGATGGCAGTGTCCACTGAACTTGCTTCAGTTTATCAACGTCTTTTTGGTACAGGAAAGGCCAAAAAATGAACACAGTGTTCTAGATGTAGCCTAATGGAGTATCACTGTGTGTCTATAAAGACTGTTGTGTCCTGCACCACCTACTGAGCCCTTTTAACGATGATTTCAAGTGTTTCATTCATGTTAAAAGAAAAAAAAAAGAAAACAAACAACAGAAGCACTATTGAGCTATTGTTATCATCTTCAACTGACACATGAAAAGACCCACTGTATGATTGCAGAGCTAGCAGTTCTCATTATAGGATAATAGGATCATTTAGTGATCTTGTTATAAACCCTTTCCTTGAGAGGGCTTATGTACCCAAAGCCCAGAGGTTGAGAGGAAAACATTTCCTGGATACGTGAGAGAGGAGACACCTGCACATTCTGTACAGTCATGTACATACACAGGGAAAGCCACATCTCAGCAGACAGATCAGACTTTAATCTGTGAGGGATTCACAAGTTATGCATCTATTACATGAATTACACAGCTTACTCTCTACAGTCTGATCCAGCAAGACCTGCTGACAGCAGTGACATCAGACCTCTGTACTTTCACTTAGAACCTGACCCACAGGGACATCATCTCTCTTCAGAGGAAATCTGGGGCAGTAGATATATGCATTCTCCACATTTGGAGGCTAAAAAGCTGCATCTGCCTCCAGCTAGACTAGGCAGCCCGGGGTTTCATGGTGGTACCCTGCCACCATTCAGAAAGCCTGCAAGAACTGACAGTGCCAGAAATCAAAGAAAGGCAACCCTGAAGCTCAGGAAGGCACTTGGAGGAAGAGACTTTGGTTCTAGCTGACTAACAAGGATCACATATCTTATCCACTGAATTTTAAGTGCAAAATGACCTTTTTCTCCCATGCAGTCTCCTAGACATAAAATCAGGCTCTCCCTTCCTGACTACATTTCTAGTTCTGTGGTTTCCCAACTTGTAATTTCAAAATATCACATAATACAGGTGAAGAAAAGTTTAAAAGCCCTATCTTGTTGAGTGCTTGCAGTCTACTGTACAATGTATCAGCTCTGCCTTACCTTCGGACTGTGATTTAAATGAAGGAAATGAGACGGTCCTCTTGAGGCAGAGGAGTGGCTTAAGCTTGTAAATGTGTGAAAGTATTGGATGGGCCAACCACCCAAATCACTCGTGCACTTATTATTCAAAAGTGAGTATTTGAGCATTTCACAGTGGATCTCATGAGAGTATTTCAGAATTCAAGGTCCAAATACACTGTGAGGACGGTGAAATAGTGAGATCACAGACCAAGTATCTAGCTGGAGCACCAATTCAGAAAAATCTGTGGTGCCCAGATGGGTTATTTTTTCGTGTTTTTTTCTTTAATTATGTGAAGCCCTCAAGGATTATAATTGTCATAAATATTTGCATTGATAAATAATTAAAACTAAAATAAATGTGAGTCAAACCATCCTTTGGGAAAGCTCAAGCTTCAGAGGTGTCACTGTTAGTCTATTTTCTCATCAGAAACATGACTAGACATTTCTAACAAAATCCATCACCCAGCTGCATGATGAATGAACGCTGTGAGGGCTGTACTTTCCTAATGAACAGCAGAATAAATTTGCTAGAAATATTTAAATTCTGATCTAATCCCCATCTTTTATATATGCAGCCAGATTTGAATTACAAATGACAATCACTACCACGCTATAACATTGATGTATATTGGTATTTCACTGTGTCCTAAGCACAGAGAAATGCTTTCCAGTCAGTATTGCCTTAATATCCCCAGAAGGAACTGAAAACAACTGTTGTCCCTATTTATGAACTTAGGATGAGTATATTGGTAGGCATAAAAACCAACTAAACACACTTCCTTATAGTGAAAAAATAAAAAAAAAAGCACACAGACAGATTTCAATTGTCTGGCAAGTTGAGAACAAATTCAATCCAAGAAAAAGCCCCACCCTGAGTTTAGATTACCTTGGATACTCTGTTCGCAACCTCTCTGCCTACAGTCAGCCCCTGAACAAAGGTCCGTGCAGCAATGAACGCTCTAGTCACTTGAACCTTCAGCTTCCTGGGAACGTCTCCAAAGGGCTTCAGCTGGTCTGTGTACTTGCTTACACACTCCAGGTAGTCCTCACTGAAGTGGTACTGGGGGTTTATAAGCTGGAACATCCGCTCCAGCAGCCGCGCCCAGAAGTCGTTGAGCATCTCCTCCAAGTTCACGTTGCCCCCCGTGTAATAACGCTTCAGCTCTGTGAAGAGGTCCTGGAACACCTCGGAGTTCTGCATGTACAGCATGCCGTACGTCCGGACAAACATGTCATTTAAGGACCGCTCCGCGTTCTCCAGAAGTTCTCGGAAAAACTCTGCAGGGAAAACAAGCAGGTGTTAATGGCCACAAGAGCAAGGTATGAAGGGTCTTCTTATTGCATTCCTAACTCATCATAATTTGTCTTAATAGGTTGTTACCACAAGACTTACTAGTGAAATTCATCATTTGGATAGGAAATAGCTTTATTTAGAAGTAGAGAAAAACAGAGTATAAACTGAATTCCCTATCAAGGTCAAAAGATGTAGAAGCTATAACACTGAGCAGAAAAACCCATTTGAAAGAACTTCAGTGAAGGTAGTTCCACTTCTTCATGTACTATTTAAACATAGCAATCCCTGTCTCTCCACAGCCATTATACTAAATCTTCTAAGCTAAAAGTAAAGTAACTAATATGATGATTTAAGTGAAAATTTAATGATTTTAGAATTTAGATTTCACTTGGATCAAGCCTTTACAATGTAGAAGCAAACCATGGAAATAAATCTGAATATTTATTTGCATATATTCTTGAAGAGAACTTGAAAGAGACTTGAGTGGAAATGAGAAGGATCCTTCTTAAAAGTGTCTCATGTCTAGGCAATGGTAAAAATATGTTCAATAATTTTTTACTCTACTGAAGAGCAGTGCTAGAACCCTCCACCAATCATGTCACAACCATCCTACTAATTCCAGTCTATGCTAGCTGTTTATTTTGGAGATGCAGGCATTAAGGTTTTCTTGAATAGATTTCAGACAACTGCTTCGGTGTCTTTTATCTACTGAGGCCTAAACCATAAACAATGTCTAAATTTTGGCTTGTGGAAATTACTCTAAATGGAAACTAAGCCCATGGGATAAAGTAGAAATATGTAATCATCTCTACTTTTCAGATTTTTTAATTGCAATATAGTACTTAGGATTTCCCAAAAAATTAACTGAACATGTACAACAGTTCTTTAAACCCAGCTGACCGAAGCAGGCATAGTATCTCCTGGCTTCCAGAAGACCCCATCTTTTCACAGGGCTTGCTGTCAACCTTCTTAAACAATCTTTGTAAAAATGTCCTGTAACTGCTGTGGTTTGTAAATGAGGCATTGCAGACAGCAAGGCAGAGATGGCAAAACCTTTGGCAAAATGTGCATTTGCTGCAATTAAATGATTTGTAGTGAAGCAGGATTCATCACACACCAAGTCTGGGATACCAGATTCATAATTTGTGGTCACTGCCCATAGACACATCTGTGTGTGAAACTGCAGGGACATGCTGACTTCTCACACTCTTGGCTAATGCTATCATGTGAATACTCCTTTAACACAGGGCCCTGCTATGGCTACAGTGACTTATAAAAATGTAGAACCACTGCAATGCTAAAGACAGGACCGAAATTAAGGCTACATAAGAAAAAAATCTACATTAAATTTGAGGGTTTGCAACTGTAATCAGATGAAAGCAGAATCCACCAACCACTGTGGGGCAATCTACAAAGACTCAGTAAGAAAAGAATCTCTTATTTTTGGCAGAAGTTATGCAGAGCTGCAGCCTTTGATCTCCCAGATAACTGAAAAGGGGCTATTATGGAAATGTATACACAGAACACTGAGAACGTACTTGCTACATCAAAGCATTTATTAAAGGGAAAATACAGTCTAATAAATATATCAATGTCTAAACTGTCATTAAAACTGCAGCTCTTCATAAGAAATAAATTACATTTGGAAAAGGATACGCTTTTGCCAAATAGTTTATGTAGGGAAAAGGAAAAAAAAAAAAAGTCACCCACAATAAAAATTTTGTTGCCAAATTTGATGTCTACAACATATAGGCTTCTGTTTAAGAGAAAAGTGAAACAAAGCTGTTTTTCACTGCTAGCCCTGATCTAGTGGTGTCTTTGACATCTAAATCACCATGATTACTATTTTGTACATTCAGCATTTCTTCTTCTAGAAATAATGCACACTGACTGCACTGCTGAATACACCTAATTCTCTACTCACACGATTCTGAAAGAAAAACATGGCATTGAACCTGGGGCTCAAATTAGAATTTGCTTTAAGGATGGAGACAGGCTTTGCCACCAGTGCAATTGAATGACAACAGGGAAAGAGTAACAAAACAAGTGAATCCAGGCCCCTCGACTTCTTTCCCATAAACCTACATATGCTGGGAGGCTGCTATAAACAACTCACATGCTGGCTCCTCACAATCCATAGCTACACTGGGAATATATAGAGTATATCCCACTCTTTATTTTAAAGGATCATGCCACTGCATAAGTCAGTCACAGCGAAGCTTAAGTGAGTTTGCTGGCAGCTCTTCCTGTCTGAGATTATGAGCTTATTCTTTCTTTGTGTGGGTGTATTATTTAGCAGTCTCACAGTCAACTTGTTGGAAACCAACCAGCCTTTTCAGGGAGGGGTAGATATTTATTCTCTGCTTGTACAGCATCCAGCACAATGTGGTCCATGCTGGTCACAATCTTTATTTATACTGTGGTACAAACATTTCCAGTAACCCTACAAGCTTAAATTTCATGCTAGTCCCACATGAGAAGCCATACATATTAATTCTGTAGGAAAGCTAATTTCCTCTAAACAGCAGCACATTTATTTAATTTTTAGTCTTCTTACTTTAGTCTTTAGTCTCTGGTCTTCAGGAGCTACTGCTAAAGGTAAATTATACCATTAAAAAGTTGGAGTGTTGGTCTTTTGTACATTTTGACACAAAAGACAGTTTCTTAACTGCTGAGCTATCTGCATCAGTAACCCCATGCAGGATCAGAATAACAAATCAACAGCAACTACAAAACAGGATACCTTTTCAGTTCCAGACAGAAAGAGATCTCCCATGTTGTGCTAATTTCTCAATCAACTCCTATCCAGCAAAATGAATGCTGCTGTGAAGTATTTCTTGCTGGTTTAGGCTTCAAATCTTCCAAATATCAAGAAGGTAGTCTGCTTTGCAGTGCTTATGTATAGAAACTGTGTCCTGGCATAACTGAGCACTTGTTTACTTACATCAGTAGAAACTGTATGTGCTTCTGCAAAGGCTGAATTTTGCCATGGTCTTCACAGTAATGTAAAAATTTTATGTTCATTACAAAGATGATATTTAATCAACTTGCAGGTAGTTTTTGAAAAATAATGTAATTTTTCAGCTTCAGGTAAAAGAATGAAGATGAGACAGACATTAGTCATGTTGCTTAATGTGCTTCTGGAAGGCACTCAAGTACTAGGGTGGGAGAGGAGAATCTATATTAGACAGAGCTGTGCATTTAAAATATATATCTTGTGATTTTTTTTTTGCTGCCAAAATAGGTTGTCATGAGCAGTGTTAATGTTGGAAATAATTTTTCCTAATTTTAAGTGAGGATTGATTCATATGACAGTATATGTCCTGGCTATGTCTTTTGTTGCCAGCATGTTTTCATACAGATTTCATTTATTAACTAAAGAGTCTCAGGAAGCCTGTTCACTTCTATGAGGTAGTTGAAAAGAATAAGGTCTAAGGCACACTGAGATACTGAAAAGATGGAGAGAAGATTGCTACTGCAAGACATTACATGCTCCGTATATGCTTAAATGGTGGGTTTCCAGTCCATGGATCACACTTTAGCCAGTTTTCATTTTTAAACATTATTTGTCAGCTGAGGATGCAAGATAAAGACTAACAGTCTGCAAATGAAGTCTGAATTGTTTTAAAATATTTTGGCCATGATAAGACAACTCAGTCCCAAATTGAAAGGGCAGAATTGCTAGAGTCCATTACTGAAAGGTAGGAACAGCTCGCAGATTAAAAATAATGTCTTGTTACCTCTCACAGTACTTTGCCAACTGCAAGTTAACATTGTCCCTTTATTTTGACATAGGTAAAATAGTGTCATAATGCAATTTGACATGGGAGCTGGTCTATTTCCAAAGTGATAACTTCTTGTCACTGTAAGTGAGTGGATCAAGATTAGGGATAATATTGCAGCATGACTGATGTAATAATTGCTTTTAACAAAATATATGCACAAATACCTAGAGGCAATTTTTACAGACACAAATTTGTATTATGTTGCAGTGGATATTCTATGATCATGCCCAGCCTGATAAGTTCCCTTGCATTTTCTTTTCCTCTGTAATTTAAGCAAAAGCAATGTCTGACTGTGGGACAAGATGCAAAGCCAGAAACAGTTTGTTTTCTAATTCCTAAAATGAAAAATATATTCATGAGCTCTAAGACCAAAAAGACAAAAAGATAATTTCATTTAATTATCACATCTTCTGCACAGCTTTCCTTTTTAGCAGAACTTGAGAACTGAAGACACCATGGTGCACCTGATACACTGGTCAAGCAGTCTCACTGTTAGCTGAGAAAAAAAACAGCTCAGCTGCATAGAGCTCTGGACAGTGATATATGCCTGATTTTACATTGGTCTTTATACAAAACACTGCTCAGGGTGACATCCTGATTTCATCTGTCATTCATTAACAACACCCAAACCCTACTGGCAGTCCCTCACCATAGCCTTGTTCTCCTTCTTATGGGGGCCTTGCTTTTCCAAGAGCTCTAAGGACTTAGATATGTAAATTCTTCCAGTCTTTACCATTCTACCATGATCTATCATTTACTGTGAAGATGTGCATGTATTTACACCCTATGCAGACTTGGTGTGCCTAACTTTTTTGGAAATTTAGAAGTTTAACTTCCCAGTCCTAACACGGCTGATTCTAAGAAAATATTAGAATTCATGTAAAAGGACTATGCTTTTTGAGAGAAAGATTCTTTGGGGGTTCTTTAGGTACACATACTTGTATTCATTACAAATATCAATGTCAGCCTTTTCCTGCATCCTATTTCTCTCTGTCTTTCTTTGTTCAGAGAGTAATTAATGAAACAAAAATGATCTGGTGAAATCTTCATATTTTTTGCTGCAAAGACCTTTTTCTTTTCTTTTCTTTTTCTTTAAAGATATTCCACTATGGCATCAATTAGTGAAAGTTGTGATTTATCTCACGGAAATTCAAGTGAAATTAACCTCTGTGGGTTTTATGCCTTTTCATTTTCCAACTGCTTTAGGTTTCTGGAGACTTTCTTTAAACAATAACTAACCTTACAAAGCAAAAAGAACTCAATTTTACTTCCTGATTGAGAAAAAAAAATGCTGTAGGAGAGTATTTACAGCAGATGATTTTTCTTCCCTAGTTTTGACATTACATTTGTTTTATATTCAAGAGCAAACAAATTGCTTGCATAAGGCTACCAGTGCACTGATATTACTTTTTAGTCAGCCTGAATAACTAATTTTAAAATTCCCTTGTAGCTTTGACCTTTAAAAACACTCAACAGTCACAACTAGGAAACAGATTTCATCTCCCATTAGAAAAAACAAAAGCTGCAATGTGATGAGATTTGTTGAAAACTGCTCTCTTTTTTAAACTAATTTTAAATATATGTACATTGCGTTTAAAAGCCAAGAAATACAAGTCTGATAATTAAATGTGCCCTATAATGGCAAATTTCAGAATAGTGATTTATATACTCCAGTTATGTTTTGGGTATGTGTGAAATTATCAAGCTGTTAATGGATAGCTTTCTAGACTGTCCCAGACCTATAAATATCATATTAAAAAAATCTTTTGGATGCTACTAAATTTTTTAGAAGCCAGTGCAATTTTAAAGGTTGTGAGTAAAGGTGAGAGTCTATTCCCTCTTTAATCCCTCCATTTCTCAGAATACTGCAAGACTTGGTAACAGCAGATAATTCACTGTGATCTTCTCTCTGACGCCTATGCAGAGTCTGGGACTTCTTCCCCGCTATGGATATTGCAAGAAAAGATTGAGATACATGGGGAGGAGAAACCACTGATACTTCATCCTTAACTACTCCCACTGTGGAGCACAGAGACAATGCAAACAGGACTGTCCTAAGCTAAAATGAGGATGGGGAAAAAACACAAACACATCTATGATGGGCTGTGTTGGACAGGGTGGATCCAGTGCAGGAGAAAGGAAAAAGAACTATGCTGCTTTTCATACATCAAATGCCATTATCAGAATGGGAACTAATTTGAAAAAGAATTTAAGGCATTATTTAATGCCAAAGCACAAAGGATGTATTGTACAAATGAACATTAATACAGAGTTAAAGGATCTGTCCTCTACTCAAAGCTGATTACATGCATTGATAAAGGCTTATAAGACTTTATTCTGCAACACCAAAATCAATAAGAAGATTATCAACAACTTCAGGGGATGCAGGTGCAATGTTCAAATGTTGAATCTACTGTTCTTTCATTGCAAGAGGTCATTTGCTGATGCTGGAGTATGTATGAAAGGGAGACTTCATCCTGCCAATGATTCTATACAGACACTCTTGCAAGTAGCTGAAACACGAAAGTTTCACACGAGGAATATTGGACATTACATATACTTTTTGAAATCTTTACTGCACTCCAGAATCTCAATTCTGTTGCATGTGGTACTTTATACTGATAATATATCCTTGGCTATAAATATGAAACTTGAAATTCCCAGGATGCCCTTAAAGAATTCATTGAACTTGGAGCAATAACAAAGAAAGAAAATGCTAGGAATAAAAACAAAGCAATGAGATAGTTTTACACATAATTTATATATACACCAATAACTGTCCCTGAAGGTTCTGCTTTCATTTTCAAGTGGAAAATGCCCAAGTGAAGTACTCATAAAACGTAAGCAAAATGTTACATGGCATCAGAAGATTGCATTCTAGAATATTTATGAAAGGGCATTTAAATGCTTACAGAAGTAATATTGTCATGAATATCCATGACCAAAGAGAGACGTGTAGCACTTCATGGATATCTGTGAATTTCAGAATGATGAATTTTACATCATATGTTCATAAAAATGCATAACACCTCATAAAAGATTCACGAGTCACCACAGTTTCTTCTGAAAAACATTTAAAGCTTTCATGAAAATATTAACAATATATAAACTATGGGACTCAGTGCAACAATTGTTTTAAAATATAGAGACTGTACCATTTTTTGCTACATATCACTAGAGGCTACTAAACACCCAGTTCCATAGTTAAAGAGATTTACCATCTAAAATTTTGTATGAAAATTCCTTGCCATGCCTATAATCTACAACCATCCTCTAAACGTATTAAAAGTTCGTTGACTCTTAATACAAAGAAGTGTAAGGTGGATCAGAAGACATAGGGGAAAATAAACAACAAATTGCCTTGCTACAGTCCAGATAAAATTTAATTCAAGATAATTTATATATTCTGTCAAAAGAAAAAAAAGGGAAAAAAAAGGAGGCAATTTTTTGACAAGCAGTTCTGAAAGCAGAGGCAGTATTTGCTATCACCAGACTCACTCCTGTGCTGTTCAGAGGTCACAGGAGTTTTTCTGGGGAGGAATGTGGCCCTGAAGACAGTGTGTTCACATCTGTTCTCAGAGTAGCCAACTTGAACTGACTCCAGGAAGGAGTCACACATGAGGAAGGAGCCTCTGGCTGGCCAGAGGAAAACACTGAAACTGTCATAAACTTTTATTTATAAGGGGGTGATCAGCCACAATTTGACAGCAGTGACACCAGGCTTCGGAGGCAGAAATCTCAGCCTGGGTTTAGGCATGTGTGGGATTGAAGAGGGCTTGCTCACCTCTTTCAGCATAGTCTTTTGTTTTCTTCCTCTCACTTCAAACAAAATAGACTATTGTGCACAACAGTCATTGAGGAATTTGAAAACAATTTCTTGAGCATTACTCAGCTTCAAGAAAGGGGTGTTTTCTGAAGCATCTAGTGGATTAGATCCATTCAGTGAAGTACCCAGTAGGAAGTGCAGGTGTGAATCCCAGTGTGGAAAGGTGGAATTTAAACAAGTCAAACTGGCTGCATCACAATATGCTTAAAATCAGAGCTGCAGCTACTTTTATGTCACAGTTGTAAGTGTAGAGAGCTAAAACATATTTGCACAGTTGTATTTATACAGTGTAACTGCAGTAAATCTGTTGCAGTTTGCCTTTCAATCTCATTTCACCTTTCCCCCCTTTTTGAAGAAGGTTCATTTTAGTATTTAGAAAGAAATCAGTTTATTCCATAAAAACTACAAAAATCTTTAGATGTTTGACCTGAGACATATACTACTGAAAAAACTGCAAAGACTTCTATTTGAGCTAACCAGCAGAAGCCTGCTGTAAGAGCAGATTGACTTCCTATGGAAATTATTATGTATATAAAATCGATTTTGTATATGTCTGCAGCTTAAGAGGTAATGAAGTCATGTTGATGGTTTTTCCAGACACCTCTGAATGCAGCTAATAAGTTCTGTTATGGTTTAGCACTACTAAAAAAAATATATAAAACTACTTCCATGAAAATTTACCTATTTTTGAGCTCATCCAATTTTTCTACACCTACAGTCAAAGGAACCCCAGGTACCACTAAGGTCAAGCAATATTAAATCCCAGCTGGTTTTCCAGTTGTTGCTTGACTATTTGGACACTGAGCACATCACTATTTGTTACTGACATAATGCCAATGTGTTTGAATTTCTTCCTTGTAAATTGTGCTACATGTTCAAACTTCACTGAAACAATAAACTTAGTTTTATGACACCAAATAAGCTAACTTAAATTTTCTCAGTTTATTAGAAGGATGATTTTACTTTTTTTTCCAAAGTAATAGTAGGAAAGTTAAGGACCAGCAATGGTCCTAGAGATCAGATTCAGGCAATCAGTGACCTAAAACAAGGCAATGCATAAAATCCTAGTTTATGGATAAGGTTAAGGATTAAGGTTAAGGATAAGAGTTGGCTTCAAATAAAATACAAATGTAAAAACATAGGTTAGATTAGATTAGATTAGATTAGATTAGATTAGATTAGATTAGATTAGATTAGATTAGATTAGATTAGATTAGATTAGATTACTTTTAGAAGAAATCAGTCTTTTAGATTCTGGGTCTGCATTCATGTGCTGGTAGAAAGACTCTGGGTTCCCATAGGAGATTTGTGAAGTCAATAAACTTTCCTACCTGGATGTTTCAAAGATCAGGGATTAAAAAATTAAGTCAGTATTTGAATAGCTTTAAAGCCAACACAAATCTTCATCTACAGACATGAGTTCACTGGATCAAGATGCTGCATGATTGATTTTTATCTGACCTACCTTCTCAACAGAATGTTTTTTTCTCTTACAAGGCTGTCTAGTGGGAAAGCTTTCCAGTCAGAAGGAAACTGATATCTAAAATATGGCACAAGGAACTGAAAAAACAGCTTTATAAGATTGGTATATATTTAGGATTATGCTAGATTTCAAACAATATAATCTACTTTTTATTTGATTGAACTACATAAGAGTGGCCTTAAAACTCCTAGGCCAAGTTTATTTGAGGAATTGTTTCCATTTATTAGCTGCTCTGTTGCATATGATGTTTCCACCTAAATGGATATGTCCATTGGCATGAAGCCTTGCTCCAGCTCTGCCTTTGTGTTCTCCATGGGAAGAGAAAGAAGGATTTAGATCAGAAGTCTGGCTTGGGCTTTAAACTGGGGCTCCACATCCTGCAGGGGCCTGCCCTTTATATCAACTCTACTGGATTAGGGCTAGTATTTTCATTTAATGCATGTAAAAACATATGTGTTATTGCTTGATAATGTGATTTAGGTTTTCCATTACTGCATAATCTGAAAGACTAAAGTTTTTAGTGGTCTGGTGTGATAAAGAAGCAAAATGAATACTTATTTTAAGAAATTGTTGTAAAATATTTTATCCAATAACTTCTTTCTTTATTATTTTTTATTATTTATTAGTTTCCATAATGTATATATGCTTAGTCATTTGGGAGAAGCATTCAGACATTGCACAGAATAAGGGTCAAACAGTATATTTCAAATGGAAATGGGATTCCTTTGAAAAGGACATAAGAGAAAGCATGCTTCCTGTTTTTAATTGAGACACCATTCAACATTCTTTAATGAGGACCTTAATTGTGGAAGGACTTTCAAACTCACAATAAAACATTGATAACTTCTGACAAATGTAAATGTTAGGAATGTTACATGTTAGGTGAGACTAATTACCCTGCTCCTCTGCCATAATCATAAACTTCATAAGTACATTATAATTTTATGTAGCCTGGATGGCCTTAGATTTTAAGTGCTTCCACATTTACAAACCATATAATTAGAAATGTGTTTCCAATAGGTGACTTTCATATTAGAGTTCAGCATTAAATTATATACCCATTAGCTAGAAAATATTTTCCATTTTCACTGAAGAAGCATTATTTTATTAGTCACACGTCCCTCTCTTGCAAAGACCATATGTTCACTCAGACTTGCCCATAATATGTGCATATATAATACATTTTAATTGAATTCTTTTATGTTTTAATGTCACAGTAACTGCAGTAGGTGTCATACTGCCTACCTAATACATATTTATTCATTAAGAACATTAATTAATATAATGTATTAGATATAGTCTATATTGTAAGTCACTTAATACAGAAAAAACTCAATTAAGTAGCTGAAAATGTAACTGTAGAGGGTACTGAAAAATCTTTTTTGTTGATTACATGGAAACAGCAGCTTTTTGTCTCTGGAATCAAGACTTATACTAAAATATTTCATAACACCAGGAATACCATACACCAGGAATTTTTTTTCTTCTTACTGCTACTGCCTGGTTTTACTTTAAAATTAGCTTCCTTTAAATATTTGTACTTATTCTGAGGAGCCATTAAAGTTTGTACACCTGTCACAGGCTCTGAGTAATTCTAATCTAGCTGAAAGTCATGATTTCTTATACTCTGAACATCAACATATTCTATTAAAAATGTAAATTTGTTTTGGCGTTATTTTACTTTGCTTTGTTGTTTTTTGGTTTTTTTTTNACCCTGTGGGTACTACCTAAGAACTAAATGGGTTCCTACTTTGCAGAGCAACTATTTCCACTGCTCTAACATACCTCTGTCTCTGGAAAATCTCAGACCTACCCTCTATTTCTTTTTCCTTTGTGAAGTTAAGAAGTCTGACAGGAAATAAAAAATTCAGTCTCATGGTGTTTTGCTGCTGGCTGATACATTGGCATCAGGTCCAAAGGGCCTCTTGTTATCCTTCAAAGCCAAATGTGAGAACATAAATACATGGTCTGCTCTACACGGATAGAAAAGCCAGAGGCACAAATCCAGACCCACCAAGAGGAACTAAAGGATTAGAAAACTATACACATTTTAATCCTTTGAATTACTTTTGTATTCTTGAAGCAATGCATAGGCCTAGACTTGACACAGAACAATGAAGAATTTAATAATATTTCTTTTTTTAATACAAGAAGTAAGGTCATCAATGTTATTAATTTAATCACATATATAATTCAGAGCATAATATAAAATTTAGAAAGTTCAGGCAAACAAGGACATGGAAAAAAGATATCTGTTCACTAAAGCTTTTTCCAAAATGTCAGGTAAGCTTTAAAAAGACATAAACATAGAAAAATCATTTTTTAACAGATGTAGGAGAGGGAGAACTGAATTAATAAAACCAGAACTTTCTTTTTGTTTTATTTCACAGAATCTGCATTCTTCACTTCTATCTGTGCATATGAGGGTCACAAGCCCTAGATCTTTTTATTTTATTATTGTCTCATTTATTCCTTTGGTCTTAGCTTTTTCTTGAGACATGCATTGAGAAAATGACTAACATTGCAGCCCGATAGGCAGCAGCCATTTGGGTCAGCTAATCTGTAACATTAAATAAAAGGATGGGAACAATGTAATATTGCTTCATTTAGATTATTGTTAATACGTTTAAGTCTCTGCTGATATTCTGCTCCTTTCATTTCTGCTATCCTGACCTGGATTGTACGTGGTCTATAACAGGAACCTGCTCCCCTGAGCAAGTTTACCCAATCTTTCTTTGGACTGCTGATGGTAATGAATCTCCTTCCTCCAGCCCCAACTACTGCATTCAGTTATCATCAAGCACAGGCATCAACTAGAGCTCTAATCTTGCTCTGATGGATGGAATACTAACCTTTCACAAGATTAGAGACACACGGTGCTCTAGAGATAATAAAATTCAAATAGGTTTATTTCAAAGGGCAACTCAATCTCGATTTTGTTCATGGGTCACTTGACAGATCATTTGCCAATGTAGTTTTTGTGTCCTTCTGCATCTGGCTTCTGTGCAGTGCTCCAACTATTTTATATCAAGTGGGCACCAACAGGCAGAGTTCATCAAGGGTCTGGGTTAAGCAAAAATAGCAAGGAACTCACTGAGCATGGAGCTGGCAACTTTACTAAAAGTTCATCTTCTGAGGGCGGTGCTTGGATGGTGGGAAAGCTTTTCTTAGCATTTTCAAAAATGACAGTCATGATAAGCATCTTGAACACTTCGAATTTTAAACTCCTTTTAGATCAAAGAGCAAAAATCTTGCTAGCATCATGACAGCCAGCTGTGCAATACATGCAGTAGCTGTAACTTAAGAGATTTGTAGCTTGTGAGCAACCATTTTTAATGTGCTTGTCAAACCTTCCTATGCAAAACTGTTTACAAATCAAATATTTAAGTCAGGTATCTACAGGCATGAAGAAAAGGCTCTTACAGGTGCTAAAAAAAGATTCCTCCAGATGACAGCTGTGGTGTTACATACAGGAATTAGAATCCTCTGAAGGCAAAATAGGTGAAATTTCCTGCAACTTTTTAGGGTTGTAACTTGCCCCTATTAAATACACCAATTGACCTAGCTCTGTTGTTTAAGAAGACAAAATTAAAGGATTACAACTAAACTGCTTAGAGAACAAATATTATTGAAGCCAGTGAGCATAATTTCTGGCCTTCATTTAGGAGAAGGATAAAAATAATTAAAAGGCCCATATAAACCAAACAGGTAAAGCTGCAAGTGTATAAATTGCACACAAACTAGAGCACATCAATGAGTTAGCCAGGAATTTGGAGGCTGGTCTGTGTGCACAGGTGCTAGCAGCTGACCTTCTCTCCAGGAGAGAGAGAGAGTGAGACAGAAGAGAAAAAGCATCATACGCACATGTAAAGAGAACCAGGGAAAGCTCACAGAAAGTCAGAGGGATGTTTTATGCTCCAATCCAGGACAGCACTGAAAAACAGTATGCTCTAGGAATTAAAAAAAAAAAAAAAAAAGCTCAGAAATATTAAACCCCGTCTTTTTTTTTTTTCTACAGAACTTGCTTCTTGCATATTTTTAATAGGGGTGAGAGTTTAGAACAACAAACCCTTTGGAGGTAATATTGCGTTCTTTTAGTTTCCCAAAACAAGGATGACTACACTGTATTTAAAATTCAGTGGCTGATGAGTTTGCATGATAACTAAGTGGGACAGATGTCATGGCATATGCATCTAAAATGTGTACTGGACTAACTCTGAAATCTGGAAACAGGAAAATAAAGTTCAAGTTTTTTTTTACTGTTTTTAAAGCCTTAAAACTACATGAAAAATGTACTCTCATTTTGGATGTTTTAGCTGTGACAGCTAGTCTATTCCTAGAATTGCAATCATATCTCTGGAGTCCATTTACAATGTTTAAATATCATAATTGAGCGAGTTCTTAATATTTCAAAATGGTTTCTGTTTTCATTAAGTTTTTATAGAGACAGTTCACTTGTCATTGTTGTCCTTTATAGTAAGAAGCTCTTGAAACTAATTTTGTAGCACATGTTTTTAAAAATTCCAGAAATAACCGACTATGTATGAACCCTGCGATCGATTCAGGAACTTATGCATTTATGTGTTTCTTTCTCTTGCCCCACTACCTAGGGGTTAGGCATTAATTTTCTGGAGATAGATGCAAAAGTAATCTTTAGGCATGCAAGATGGAATTCACACTTGAGGATTGAAGTCTTTTAGTTAGAGGATATGAATTTTTCAGGTAATCATCTGTCTTTGCCACTTCACTGCCAACTCTATCAACCTGTACGTAATTTTCTACCCAAAATAGATGCAAAATGGGCTATTAGATTGCCATAGGATCATACAGACCAGAGAATAGAGAATTATGTTCTGTGTTACCTGAATTGTTCACACAAAAGGGGACTACATCAAATCAAGACCTTTCAGGAGTACCAAGGCTCCCAATCAGCTGCCGTGGGGATGCGTGTGACAACGAACAACCCAGGCTGCAGGCAGGTGCTGGAGCTCTCCATCAGTGAGGGGCCAGGATGGAGGAAGCAGAGATGGGGAAGCAGTCACTGTGATCAGCCTGGCAGACTAATCCCTGACTTGCCTCAAACTTTTAATTATGTAATTTTTTTACTGGTATGTTTCATCCTGATAGCATGCCTGCATACTACAGGCTTTGAAATCTTCAGACAACCTTATGTGGGGCAGATAAATAAGCTGAAGACACATAAAGCAGGACAGGGAAGTGTGACTGTGGAAATAATTTTAAATTATGTCTTGAATAGAGTGTATATTAAAACTTGGAAGACTTTAGCTTTCAGAGAAGCAGTCATTCAAATAAACCAGGTGTTTCTTCCAAGTTTTACAAATAAAGAAATAGAATTTTACTGCAGATCAAAATACACCACATAAAAGTACCAATACTAGTCTGGCATGCTGCCAGGAAATATAGTATACCTGCAAGTAAAAAAATTCCTGAGGATTTCATCCTCTGGTTCAAAGCCAGGACCAGCTGCCTGGAAGCATGAAATCTGGCATCAGACCTAGTTCCAAAGATAACTGCTGAGCTGACTGCTCAATAATCTTTTTTTACAAAGCCCGATCTGCAAGCAAACACAATGAAAAGTCAAAGGACTTAATTTGATTTAAATGCAGCTGCCCTAATCACAGAGAAACAACCACGATAGTCAGAAATAGCCAGACTAAGCTCTTTTCCAAAGAGCAGCACTTGGCCTAAAACACATAACATTACCCTCTTCATCGTTAACTTTGAATTTTCTTGCTTTCGTGGGATTAAGTCAGACCCCTACCATTATGTTAATGTAGCTTTTTGTGGTTTAATTACAATGTTTCCTCTAGCGTGTAACATAATAACAATTAATCAGCTAGTTCTTAACTTCCACAAAAGGAAACATCATCTGTTATTATCTGTGCTGCTATCCTGCCACAATGTCAGCAGAACCAAAACCAATTATACCACAAAAGCTACATGCAAATAGGGTCTGCAGCTAAAACAGAAAATGAAAGCCAAAATCTCAGATTCATCCCTGAAATGGTCCTTTGTTCACTCTATTTAAACATATATAAACAGCACACTACTAAAATTATTAAAATTAATACCAGGCAGTGGGGATGTCCTAGCAACACATAGACTGACTGATGCAAATTGTGGATGGAAAGTCATGTAAAGAAGCAAAATTTGAAGGTGATGTTCTTTCAGGATTTGCTGCCTTCTTCCATGGGATCTAGATGTAAATTCTCTGGTTTATTTTTAGGTCATGCTTATTTGCAGAGCCAGGCTGATTATATTTGGGAGAAAAAATCATTAATGGATGCAGATAGTAGTTGACACGATACGCTAAACTAATGCTTTTGAAATACATGAATGTGAAATTCAAGAAATGCGCTAATAAAAGAAATGGAAACAAGATATTGGACATTAGCAGCAAATAAAGAAACAAAAAGTCACTGTGGGCATTTAGCATGTGAAAATATGAAAGACTCAATCCTATCAGCAGTGAAATATTCCCAGGTCAAAATTGTCTCCTCAATGTGGACTGGATCCAGAGATAGAAAATATTTTTATGTAGCTGGATGGCAGTGGGAAATGAGAAGAGAAATTCTGCTTCTGTTGTTACTTTTCTTCTTCCAGAGAGTAGTTTTCTCAAGGGTGCTGTTCTACTCTTAGAAGTCACCACAAAAAATGGCAGTTTGAGTCAACAGATTTGTTCAATGACAAAATATGTTCTTAGCACTCTTTAGTCCTGTTAGCCCCGAAGCAATAACATGACAGAGGGGGCAAAGAATGTAGTAGTAACTTTTGTTAGGCATGAATAGTCTCTCCCTCCCTCCCCTCCTCCCTCAAAAAAAAAAAAAAAAAGGCTGCATAGCTGGAAAACTACGGGGATTCCCAGGAACTGCTTCCCAATCCTAGGTATAGCTAGTGCTAGCAATGTGTATAACATTACCTGCACAATTAGGACATTGTACCTGGGCAAGCAGTTTTATAGTATGTTTAATTATTTTAGAGCAGTTATGGTCTTTATCATTCATCATATTTCATTTTCTTAATTTTGTATATCTAAGTATTAGGTGGGTTTTTAAAACTCCTGTTTGGACGTTAGCAGATACCTGTAATGGATGGACCTTAACACCTGTTGTATTGCATTCTTTTATTTGCAGCTGCAGTAAGGTTCTAAATTGCAATCTAGCTAACAAATTTTATTTAATATTCTCTAACATTTACTCTGGTATTACAGATATGAAGTCTAGCTACAGCCTTTCAGTGATTGTGGACTGCTCATACCAGCTTTTCAAAGGTAACTCATTCTCCTCTCCGCTGCACAAGTCACAAAGGAAGATAAATCTCACATCCCAACAACAGTTACCACTTCATTCATTAGTAACAAACACCTGTAGCAGCAGGAGCCACATATGCTTTAACTGGCTTGTTTGTGCACCTTCAAATTGCTTGTCATCATAAAGAAATGACAGCAGTTCAATGAGAGAAGAGTAATGCAGCAAGAAGGCTGAAGCCATTTCCAGCATTTAATTGCCATTAAAAAAACCTAACAAGTGATTAAAAAGATAAATCAAAAGTTTGCAGAAAGACTAAAGCACCCAGTCAGTTTTACGGTTTCATTTGAGCTACAAACACGTTATACATCCATTTACAAAACAATGAGCTCTTACAGTTTATGAAAGTTTAATCTCCTGGTTTATTGCTTTAATATATCTAACATTGGTAAGGTTTACTTTAGAATGAACTGTCTGACTATATGATGTTGATGTTATTTTTTACATTCCAGTCTGCAACTGGAATGAATAACATAATAATTGTACTAATCTATGAAACAATTAAAGTAGAGGTAATTGCTTCTTCTCTCATATCTGCATGTAAAATAAAAGAATTAATATTTTATCATTTGGCAATGCTTCTTGTTAGCACAATATTCTGAGATCAATTTTTTGTTTGGCCACAGGCATTTGAGCAAATGCTGGAAAAGTTATGCAGGACCAAAATGCACGTTGCTAGTAAGCTTGTGCTTAAGAAACTTATCATCTTAGGCTCACATGTCTGGTAAAACTTTGGTCAAATAACATGAACAGCACAAAAAAAAAAGCAACTCAAACCAAAGAACCCCAACCATATTTCTTAAACTAATAACCTCATAATTTCAGAAAATAAACAAACAAATGAACAAATGGGGATTTGATGATAAATTTCTGCCCCACAAATGATACATTTATCCTAGACTGAATTAAAAAATGACAAAAATTCATTACGATAACAAGTAATTGTAGCAGTTGTTATTAAAGAGGATTTTAAACGCAGGTTTAAAAAGATCAGAAAACAAACTGTTTATGTGCTCTCACTGCTGTAAATTATCCTGCTATTTCTGAAGAAAATCAAAAACCATCCTGAAAACTATTCCTTTTTCTTTCCTACCTTGTCTAAGAACATATTGATCTTGGCATTTGAATTGATTTTTATTTTATTTTTTATTCACTATTTCAGGAAACTGCTAATGACATGCTTTTAAATTCCTGTGTGTGTTTTAATGATGTGATGTGGAAGCCTGTCTCTCATGCACCTTGGGGATTGGCTTGGGGAAAAAGGAAGATCAGAGAAGGGAAAAGTGATGCTGGTCCTCTGAAGTGCCATAGCTGTTTTCTACCTTTCAAAGCTGTCAGGCCTTTTACTCCTTTGCTGTTCCAGTCTGTTACTCATCTGCACATCAAGTCCTGCAGCCTGAATTTGGTTGTCTTTAATAGATGCGTTAGAAGGTCAGCAGAATGAGCCAAAGCTTCCATGGTCTCTTGAATTCACCACACAAACACAAAACAACCATTGCAGACCTCTGGCAAGATTTATTCTCCATATAACTACCAAGATAGAGTTTCGCTTCACTGTGTCTCTTCATGAAATGATGGAATTATTACGTGTGGTTTTTGCTACCTCAGCACAGTAACTCACATACACATAGAGAATCACAGAATCATAGAATGGTTCAGTTGGAAGAGACCTGAGAGATCATCTAGTTCCAATCCCCCTGCCATGGGGAGATACAGTATTAATATATATTATTACTATATAGTGTTAACATATAATATTAATTTTGAGTAAAGCATCCAGGGATTTTTCCCATGAAAGTTTGCTAAAAATGCAAATAATAATGCAAGATGTGCATAAATAGAAGGAAAAAGAAAAGCCTTTAGAAAATAAAATGCAATATTTTTACTAAATTAGAGAAATTATATCCTTCACACAGTTCTTCACACAGTTCTTTTGGAGTTTGAAGTCTGGAACCTTGAAGGAAAGATTATACTCATCAACTTATACTATCCAAACCAGTGAAAAACACCATAAATTAGGAAGAATTATGATTAGTTCTTTTACTAAGCATGTGACTGACCCTTTCCACACAGGAAAAATAACCTCCACAAAAACCTGTGCCACAAACAAAAAAAAAAACCACAGAAACCCAGGAAATGAGGAAGAGGCCCAAATCAACCTGAACTGTGCAGAATCACAGAATCAAAGCAGTTGATTCATTCTCATTTCCCACTCAGTATAACTAACTAACTAAGTAACTAAGTAACTAAGTAACTAACTAACTAACTAACTAACTAACTAACTAACTAACTAACTAACTAACTAACTAACTAACTAACTAACTAACAAACATATAACTTAGCCCAGTAAAGTCAATGGTACAAGATTATGTGGCTCTAAAACTCTGGGGAAAACAGATAATATCCTACTGATCACCCTAACCTTATTGTATATCCTCCATGCTATACTCTCATGTGTAGATGTTTATGTGTATGCTAGAGACATAACTTTTAAAATTAGTATTATACATTTTTATAAACACTAATGTACTTAAGCACAGCAATCCTTAGTAAGCGAGCATAAAAATACAGAAGGAACTGTGCATCAATCAGAATATTTCTTGGTCTTTTTCATAAAACCTCAGATATTAATTAATAAACCTATGATGGTAAAAATAGACATTATTACCAACTCATTGACATATTTTAAGATTACTGTTCCTTGAGATCCACACTCATAAAATTTAAGTGGATACCTGTTCATGACAAAATAAAAGTAGTGATAAAAATCTTAAACTGACGACCCTGGAGTAACATGCATTCTAGACCTCTGTTAACTGTATAGACTACAAAATTTTAAAATTAGTTCCTTTCCACAAAAGTACCTAAATGGCAAGAAAAAGTTTATTTTTATAAATACATCATCAGAATTTCTGACTGATTTGTTGTTTCTAGATTGACTTTTTTTTTCATTCGTCACCATCAATAGTACTTTACATCTCTACATTTAACTGAATGTTAAATTTTCATTGAGTTCTTAACCTCATATGACTCTCCTTTCCTTTTTTGTTCTGAATGTTTATTTCCCCAATACAGGACTTCTAAACTATGTCTAGTGAAATACCTAATGAGAGTGATAAAGAATAGCAGTTCCCTATATGCTTATCTATTACAGCTACAAAGAATTCAGTTTACAATGGATTGTAAACAAGAAAGGAAACACTGGTAAAATTAGTGGAGGTAAAAGCTAGTAAAAATATCTTTGGTTGCTGATAAAACTGGAAAAAAAATGCCCAAACTTTCCTTTACCTTCCTCTTTCATGTTAGAATTTACCCATAAAGAGGGTAGATTTAGGCAAGACATTAGGAAGAAATTCTTCACTGTGAGGTGGTGAATAGGTTGCTCAGAGAAGCTGTGGGTACCCTATGCCTGGAAGTGTTCAAGGCAGATTGGATAGGGCTCAGAACAACCTGGCCCAGTGGAAAGTGTCCCTGCCCATGGCAAGGGGGCTAGAATTAGATGATCTTTAAGGTCCCTTTCAACCCTAACTGTTGTATAACTTTGTATTTAGGTAAGGTAACCTGTGCTGCATGGGGAAGAAGTGTGTTCATGTGCCCACTTTCACTGACAAGGTATAAAGGTGGGTGAAGCTCATGATAATTCTGCATGGTTCAGTAAAGACATACTTGCTCTCTGATGCAATTCCTACTTCCATTATTTTGTCACAATTCATGACACAGGAGTAGAGACAACGTAGTATTCATTTAAACAAGTCTGTGTTTATACTGCGAGCTAAAGAGTGAATTTGGGAAAAGGGTTGATTTGTAACTTAATTATTTAAAAGATTGGTTTCACGTCACCTAACTTGGCATGCTGTTAGTGCTGATACCTGTATCCAAATTGGTCACAGTAGAGTCCCTATTTAGTTAGGGAGTTTAGTTAGTGCTTCTTAGAATGCAGATGTGGAATGCAGTTTAGAGACATAGAAATGGCACCCTGAAGTGCCTATTTCTCTTAATTGACTGTAAAAATACCAAGAGTGAGCAGTGCAGATGTCCACAATGTACATGGTCATGTGAATCTCAGTGTTTGCTCTTCCTATTTGAAAGCTAAGGTTGTGATTATCTGTCAGAGTCTTCAGCCCTTTTATTTACTTGATCTATCCAGAATGCTCAGATAAAACTTGGTCTCCTGTTAAGAGTTTAAGTTAAATATTCCCAGATTACCCCTTCCAAGGGCATTCAAGCATATTAGAAGCTACTTTCCACCATGGGAGCATCTGAAGCCTTTCTATAAGGCTTTCTTTTCTTTCTTTTCTTTTTGGAAAAAGACCAAGTAAACCAAACCAAAACAAAAACTCAAACCAAACTAAAGTGTTAGCTCTGGCAGCTGTTTGTACTTTTTATGGCATTTCCATTGGGATTTTGATTCTGGCAGTCACACTTCTGGTCAATGTTTCTAAAAAATGACAGTCTTGGAAATATGTCTCAAGATGACAGGACACTTTGCAAATCCTGGGGGATAGGAAAGGCATGTAGGTGTGTGCTGATTGGTTTGACTGACCAGAAATCTGCTTTTGTGACACAAACCATTCCCTGCAGGGAACAGAAACATTGTTTCTAACTTCGGGCTAACTATTAGTTTTGGGATTTACCATGAAACAAGACCTTGATAACCTGTAGCCAAAAAATATAGCAGGTGATAGCAGTTTAGGAAACAAACTGTCAAGGGGGGGGAAGGGTGGAAAGAGACAGGCCAGTTTGTCGAGGCTCTTCTCCCCCCACCATCGGTTGGCGGCCGGAAGGCCGGGGAGGGTGGAAATGAGCCAAGGCCTTGTGAAAATGCCC
>VWZP01009370.1:1969557-1998177 GCA_013396995.1 Dicaeum eximium
CTTTTCTCTTGTGGAGAAGCTTTTCCATAACATGAACAAGAGGGACTCCTCTCCCTGAGAGAGAATTCAGAAAAGACTATTTCAAAAATGATGGACTGATTGGGATTGTTGAGTGTTATTCCTTTACATTGACAAATGGAAAGGAAATGTTTGTGGAGGGAGGAGAAGGGTCTGAAGGGTTTTGGTTTTTTTTCCTTTCCTTTTTTCTTTTAGTTACTGTTAATAAACTGTCTTTCTCTTGAAGTTTTGAGCCTGCTTTGCTTTTGTCCTAGCTGATCCTATTTTACAGCAGGAGAGTGCTCTGGTGATTAACCAGCACGAGAAAACCCACCACATTTAGTGGTGCATTTGGCCAGGAAAAATTCAAATTGATTGAAATTGGGGAAAATTCAGAATTGGCGAACTAAACCACTGCACGAATTGGTGTTTCCGCCCGGTTTCGAACTGAAACCAGCACATTCTTTTGGAATTGTTGTGCTGGAGCTCGATTAAAATAAGGTGAAACTTGTTGTACTGGAGTTACATTTGTGTGAAAGGCTCTGGCAGTTGCTGATTTGATGGCTGATAAAGAGAAAAGAGTCCCAGTAGGCAGCAACAAGCTGGTGAATCACAGCTGCCTCCTGATGTTCATTTGATTATAACCACAGCTTATGAATGTCATAATTGTGCAGGGGTTATTTGCTAGTTAGGGAATCTGGTTTTCTATTAAAATAAGGACAGGCAGAAAGGTCAATTGAAAGGAATGTGCAATGAATGGGTTTAATTTATCTATGGTTGTCTTCTCAACACTTTGGAAAGAAATACAATAACAAATTGAAATTATCAGCAAGGGATTCATTGGTTATTTTCATGTGATCTTTGGGATAAGCAAAAGAACAGAGAACCTGCCATAGCACAGGACTCTAGAAGAGCATGTCATGCTTAACCTAACATTATGAAGGTTGGGTCAGGGCCAGATATGATTACTCTTTAGTACATATGAGCGTTAAAACCAGGGAGAAAATAGAGGTATTTAAGATAATGGGTAAAACAGGAATAATAACAAAAGGCCATTAATACAACTTGTCTATGAATTAGATTATTTCTATTAAACAGAATAGAGAGTTTCTGCACAAAATTTCCAATAAAAGCAATTGGACAATAAAGTTGAAGAGGAAGGGAAGTTTTTCCTGTAGATATGGAAGACCTATGGTATTTTGATTTACACTGAAAACTGATTAGTATTATCTATACAAAATATTTTGTTACAAATGGCTAAAAAAAACCATCTTTACCCATTAATATAGTTATGATTGGAAAACACTTGCAAGACCATATTACACACATAAAAGAAAGACTATTTTTCTGTCTAGTTACCTTTCCTTGAGTGAGAAGACAGTAATCCCTTAGCAGACAAAACCAAATTTTTTACTCATTAAATTGTAACAGATGAAATATTTTGTCTATCCCTGTAAATATTTTAAACTATTTTCAAGATAATTTATTTGCCTATGACAACAAGAAATATGCATAGAATAAAATTAAGGCAGTTTTCTAACTAAAATGGAGCCAGTTTTCTAACCTATTCCTTATGATGTTTACACATTTGTTTACAATGACAACTGTCCTTATTTTACATAACACATTTCACATATTTGGTTCACAGAAAAAAAAATTAAAAGAAAAAGCTCCACATTATTGTAGGTATAACTGAGGCAAAATATATTTTATAAAATTTGCCATTTCATAAAATATTCTGTCCAAGTACCAACTAGTTTTTCAGTCAGGTTGCATTGTACAGCCATCTTTTTGTAATCTCTTTTGCATATGAGATTCAAGCTTTCCTGCCCTTCAGTATTTCCTTAAGACACTTTCAGACAAAACTCAGCATATTGATAGGATGCTCAAGTGGTCTTTTCAGTATCTTGCAGGTGACGTTGGGATTTCACTTTCCCATCCATCCCAAAACACTTTTAAGAGTTAATACTTGTGATAATCTAGTAGATTCCAGAAGAAGGAAGCTTGTGTTTGTCTGGGGACATTATTATCTACATTTCAGGGGGAGGAAACTACCTTAGATGTTTTATTTTGGATCAGGCACACTCTTTCAACACACATACCCACAACTTCTTTCACATGGCAGGGTGGCCTTGCCTGACTGTGCAACTCGAGTCTTTTGAAATAAGACCAAACCAGAAGATGTTCTCTGTGAGCATAACTAACCTGCTCCAGCTGGTAACTGGATCTGAGCCAAGAAAACAGCCTTTTATTTTTTTTTAGCTATGTGACTGAATTTGTGTATTTCAAGTACATTTTTGCTGGAAGATGTAAAGTTCCCACAGTATGCAAGAAAGAAAGAAACAAAGAAGTTGCAGTAGCAAAAATGATCATTCAGCTTCAGGAACTGTGAAAAACGTGTAATTGGGATTTTACAACAGTGTGGTACCCTATGAGAAATCAACAGCAATTGTGATGCAACATCTGGTTCTTCCAAAGACATACATCCCAAAACAAAAGCTACTAAGAACTAAAATGTAGACAGAATAGCAATGCACAAGAAGAAAAAGTGATATATATTAGCTCCTGAATTCTACATTTATTTGTTTGTTTGTTTGTTTTTAGGTTTGGCTGGGGTTATTTTTTTCTTCTGTAGCACAAAGTCAAAACTTAGCATAAGAAATGTTTAATCCTATGCAAATTTTCTTTTTAAAAAAATATTTTTTCAGCTTGGTGATGCATGGTACAGATACCTGTTTATCATTACTAAGTGTCTCTGATGTACTACCATGAGAAGACAAAAAGCCTGAATTTCTGACTGGGTGGCTAAAACCAGAAGCACTTAGGCAGCCCATGTAACAATGGTGGCTTAAAATTTAAGGAAATGGTGATGAGTAGTGATTTTGTCCCAGAAATAAGCTGGGACAGCTTATTTCTGGGAAATAAGCCTTTATGATGAGATTACATATGTTATTTCAATTACCATTGGGTCACTCTCTTTGGAGAAGTTAGTGACTTGCTACCATACATAATAAAAGTGAGTTAAAGCACAGTAACCAGAGAGGAAAAGGATGTGTCTCTACACTTCCAGAGCATGAATTGACCATAAAAGGTGACAACTCATCCCTTTAATGCATGTAGGTATGGAAATCCCATTATGTTCAGCACTTCATATGACTGCCCTTCAGTCTTCTAAGAATATTTTTATTGCCGCCTGTGGCAAGCCAGTACCCCTGTTTCATTTTACACAACACCAGAGAAAAAGATTATCAGGCACTCATGTAGCCTCAGATGTAGGTGTCCAGTGCTGAAATCCCAGTTCTTACTTTGATTTTCTCTGCAGCTCAGCACATAACCTCCTACAAGCAGAGACAAGTAGTGTCTGTCTGCATTCTGCTTCAGCGGCTGTCGAGGTGCTGCAGGACATTGACTTTTCCTAAAGATCCAACTGAGTGAGATCCAGCAGAGTGAGATGTCTGCTTGCAAAAGATCTATACATAACTTTATGCTTATTTCCCCATGAGCATGATGGGGCTAACCAGCCTGTGTGTGCCTCAGAGAGGATCTGAAAGCTTTAACAATGTGGCCAACCAGTCTATGAAGTACTTATATATTATAGCAACAGAAATAATAAAGTATACTTCAGGAAGTTAAAAGTTAAGCACTATACAAATATTTACTGCAGCCAAGCTTTAATATTTTTAATTTAGCTTGAGGAAGGGACAGCAAACAAATGGGAGTAAAATGTAGTACCATTGCCTATGTGTTTCTTCTATTGTAAAATCTAACAGAATTGGATTAAACATTATCACTTGCTCTTTAATCTTGGTTTTACAAGGTGTTGGTTCCTTGACCTGATTTTAAAGGATTTAAAACTCAAACCTGTTATCCTTAATAGCGATTCTAAACTTCAAAGCTTTGAAGGAGGAAGAGAAAATAAGATCCGCTGCATAGTTGTTGAGATTAGAATTCTCAGTGAGTATTCATTCCTGTCATGTTCAGAAAGACCTATAAGGCTACACACTGGGAAACATGACATGCTGTTTGTGTAATTGAAAACTGAGAATTGAACAGGTAACTAGGAACTTTGGCTGTCCTGCTTGAAATTAAATGTGTACAACAATAATAACAAACAGATCTCAGGTTCAGATTAGAAAACACAAAGAATAACATAGAATACTTAGCCCAATATTTTTCTGAAATGCTGCTGAAAATTACTGTGGGGAAATAACAACCCTGCCCTGATAGTAATCTTCTTTTCCATTTTTCTCCTACTCAGTAACCAGAAGGTAAAAATGGTTATTTAAGACTTTTATTCTTATTAAAAGGTGTAAACTGTACTCCAAGGTGGGGGGAATTGTTAGCATTAGCAACAAAAAGACTACAATGACATGGGTTTCTTTCAAGAGCCCTTTTATTTATCAAAAAAGCAGAAGCCTTTGCAAGAACCACGGGGCTCAAAAAGCACCTAAAAATCACTTTGCTTACATAGCTAGTTGTCTTTATCCAGTCACCATCTCCACCAGAAAACTTATTTTTCAGTTTTCATTTGGACTGTGTTAGAGATGCTTCTCTGCAAATTCTAATGCCATATTTCGTGAGTGAATCTCTTTCAAAGTAGGTAATTTTCCCAAGTTAGTATCACTGTCCTGTGAGATTTCCCAAACCCTCTGAAAAGCATCGTATTGCAAGCAGCTCTGGTAGGCATAAAATGAGTTTTCCTATTTCCACTACAAAGTTTGAGCTGGTAGCTAATCCCAGGCACATTCCCTGTTAAGTATAACTCCAACACTAACTCTTGGCATAATATCAATCCCCCTTGTGACTTAGGAGTATACATACTGGGTAAGGACCTATAAGGACCTGGATAAGGATTCCAGGTTTGCAGTAAAATATTCTTAAATTCTCACAAGTTGAAAGAGCTTGTGAAGTTTTAAGGGGTGAGCTGGGGAGTGTAGCTCCAGAGCTATCACAAAAAACCCCTGAAGGGGGTTGTTGTTATTTTTATAAATTCTTAGCAACAATTGCATGGCTTTCAGTGAGGGATCAGGTTTTTCATAGAAAAGGTAAATGCTTCTCTGGAACATGCTGGCCAGCAATTGATGTGAAAATCTGAAACCAGGTGAGCAGCAGCAAAGAGCAGTGAACTCCTTCTCTGGACATGGTGGTGGGCGGCAGAAGGCAGCAAGAGCTGGCTTTTCATACGGATATTGCCTAGGAAAACTAGTCACATTCCCATTTCAGTATCTGACTTTGCCCACTTGCTAAAGTTCTCCAGTTACAATGCAGAGACATCAAGCCTTACCCTAAAGGCTTTGTATGAAGTATAAGAAAAAGAAAGGAAGAAGAGAGGCAAGACAGTGGGAGAAAAGAGAGGAGAGAATTGGAAGTGCAATGTGGCATGTAAGAAGAGACCAACAAAAAGAAACAAGAGTTACAGGAAATTTAAAACCAAGAAACAAAGACCTGCAAAATATTAAAATTTATTTCAAAATATGCACTAAACCCCTGACTAGCTGGATTTTTTTTTAGGTACATAAAATTTCTTAGCTCCTTTAATCACAGTAAATCTACAGTGTGGTGCAGGAAGAGGTAACATGATTTGGCACAGATTCTTAAAGTGAAACTAGGAGAAGATTATGCCCTTCAGTAAGGGAAATAAAGGGGTTGCTAGTCTGCTGGATATTGCTTCTTTATTTCATTTCTCAAAGAACATAGGTGTAGTGCTGAGATATCACTTTTTCTGTATCATAAACTCTGAACAATCTTCTGTACTCCGCAAAGTGTTATTTTACAGAAACATAATCAACATCCTTATATAAAGAAATGTGATGGAAAACACCAACAAAACCCCCCAAACCATAATAACACAACAACAACAACAAAAACCCCCAAGTAACCAAACAAAAAAACCAAACCCAAAACCACCCAAAAAGAACCGAAACCAAACCAAACCAAATCAAAAAACCAAAAAAACCCAAAACCAAACCCAAAACCAAAACAAGCTGCAAATCCCAAGAATGAGTCTGAAAGCTTTGTGTTAGAGTTGGCTCTATATCCAGAACACTTCTATTAAACATTTTCTTATATTATTAAAAAGAAACCTAACACTTCACAGAAAATAAAATGCTATCCACTGCGCATTTCACCAGTATTAGAATATTTTCCTACAGTTTATGAAACCTTACAGGCATGAAAGACTCTGAACTTCTACTTTTGTCAAAGCTCTGAAACTTAAGGCCTATTGTTTTAACAACTAATTTCTGCATATTTTGTGCAAACATGTTTTCCCAAATGTCTTCAGATTTTTATAATTTCATCTTTTATAATTTAATTTCTGAGCTTTTTCATCAGTCAACAAAATATGATTTGCATTATGACTCTTCCCTCAAATTCCTGAAAGCTAACCTTTTCCTTTAAAAAAAATCAATTTATATGTAAATTATCACACATCTTTCTATAGCCCTAAATATTTCTCCATGCAAACCTTTTCAGCACAGATGCTCAGTACCTGAACCCACTGAGAGTGTGTTGGTTTTGATAATTCTCGTTTTCTTCCTTTCACCAAGACTTTCTGAGTAAGGGAAACCAGCAAAATTACCAAGGCAAAAAAATCCACCCAACAAAACACTCCATTTTTTTCTTTAATCTAAATACTGCTGAAATAAATGTAGAGGAAGAAGTGGAATGAATACTAAGCCCCCAAATTAGCTATTGATACTTGAATCCTATGGAATAGGAAGCACAAAAGGATTCCCCGTTGCACATCATATCCCATATCAAATGCTGGATGACAATCAAACTTGATAACAAACCATCTAACAAAGTAACCCTGAAATGAGCTCCCCTGACAGTGTATTCAGAGATGCTCTTTTCTTTACTGTGAAGAAATGTGCTGATTTCTTTGATTGCAACTGTTCAGACTCTAAGGATTTCTAAGGATTTGAGAACTTACAGGGATAGAATATTGAGTTGTGGTAAATCACTAGGAGTCCACTTCAAGATAAGATATAAAGTTAGAATTATATGCTTCCATAAAAATATAACCTTCAATAACAGTACAGCATGTACAAAAGTACAAAATAACAAAGCACATTACAAGAAATGTAATAGAATCACAGAAGAATTGAATCACAGATTCATGGAATGGCCTGGATTGGAAGGAACCTTAAAGATCACCTAGTTCCAGCCCCTCCCTGTGCTCAGGGACACCTTCCACTAGGCCACATTGCTCAGAACCCCACCCAGCCTTGATGCTTGATATAGACAAGAGCTGATATGAGCTGCAAGAGTAACAACCATTGCTGTTATATTACTGTCATGTGATATAGCATTTTAGGTACATTAATCTAATGGGTTCGGTCTTGGATGTCAATATGTTTGTCTGCCCTAGAGTATTCAACATTCAAATAACTTAAATATTCCTTCTTGATATGTGCTTGGCAATATTATAAAGCATCTATAGCATCAAAAGGTAAAGGCATAGAGCAGCATTTCTTCTTTTCAAGGTTCAAACCATGTTCTAAAGGAACATGATAATAGAAAGTGCTTGGCAGTGGCCTTTTTCAGTCTGCCTCTTCATTTCATATTCATTTCCTTAAAATACATTTAAGGGGGTAAGAAGAGCAATGAAATGAACTTTGAAGAGGTAACCTACTTAAAAACAAAAGGAATTTGTTTTACCTGGAAGCATTTCTTTGTACTGTCTTCCTTATAAGTGGTTCTTCACTGTCAATGTGCAAAGAAGTTTTAGCACCAAAGCTAGTTTGATCTACCTTCAAAAGTAACATTGAATGACCTCTACATTGCAATACCTAAGCAACCAGCAGAATGGCTCCAATTGAACAGAGATTTAATATTCTTATCAGAAAATTGGGCAAGAGAGGAAAAAATAAATTTTAGTAACATGTTTCTCTGTTTTAATAAATATATGCTGTAAAGTCACAACTGACTGATATACTCAGGAAGAGTATCCACATTAAAGAACACCTGCTGAATGCTTATCATGGCAAAGAATTTTTGAAATATAAGAAAGGGTGCTAAGTACTACTTTTTGGTTGCAGTGTGGTTCTCTCACAACAGAAATTAAATTTATTTCCAGCATTTTATTTGAAAATAATGTCAGCTATTCAGGCTAAAATGAAACTACCTTTAAAATGTAACTATCAAGTATGAGCAGCTACCCTTTCTCATAAACAACCCAAAAAATAAACCCTTAAAGAAAACTCAAAACGCAGGCAAATTGCCATAATAGAGGGCACTTCTGTTCTACAGACTGCACTGAATAGAAGCTTTTTAAGGTCTGGGTCTTGTGAAGGTTTGTGGAGAGATCCAAAATCCAGATACTCACAGTGGGAGAAGTGACACCTCTGGTAAATGATATGCAAAACACATATCCCAATTACCTTACTCAGCAGCAGGTTAATCAATGACAAGCCCAATGGGCAGTATTCATCTGTCTTTTGAGACATCTGAGCCAAGGCCAGAAGATTGAGCACAAGAAATTTGGAGTTGAAGTGGGATTTCTGACACCATTAAACATTACATGAGAACCCTATAGCTAGGGAAATGTTTCCCACAGTAATGATGCTGAAGAATGAAAGGAGGTTGACATGTCAGTCCTTTCTTATACCTCAGCCTTCCTATGCATAGGTTCCCTCTCTGATTTCTCTGTACCACCAGAGAAGAAACACCAGCCCACTGATACTGAAACACCAATACCCTCAAGACATGAGCAATGCAGAGCTGTACCTATGTATCCCAAAGTAGGTGCAGAAGGTAGGTTTTTCCAGGAAAGTGTTGCAGCTATCAACAGTTACAGCAGAAGCACCACTGTGTGAAGCAGAAATCACCATGGTCTTTTTGGGTGAACCACATCCTATAGGTTGCATTAGGAATGCTCCACAATTAACTATTATCTGTAACTCCTGGTTATTTGGAGGAGTACCTATGTTTTGTGATTCTGATTTGGTCTGTGCTGTTTTGAGGGGTGTGGAAGTGCAAAAGTTGAAGGTCAGAAAGTAAGGTGTATGTGATGGGAGCTCTATTTTTCCAAGAACAGGGCAGAAAAATAATGTAAAACCTCAGAATCACAATTTCAAATGCACATGCTTAAATACTCTCAAATCACTTTACTGGATCTTGGTTTAAAGAAACCCCAAACCACCTTGCAAGATGTTGCATCTGGGGGCTGTGATTATTCATGTTTTTTATAAGTGGGCATAGGGTGCTATAATGCACTTCCACCAGTGGGTTGGTATCTTCAAGGGAAAATCACTTTGTTTTGCTCTCCTTATTTTATACGACAGCATCAGTTTAAAAAAGAACTCATGTAAAAAAAAGACTAGTTTAAAAGAGTACTGTGAAAATTCAAAAGGCATAAACTGTTCTTCATAAGTATAAAGATTCTTATCAAAATTTTGGATCTTCTTAGGCCTCTGAGACCCTCTTGACCTGCAGTACAGTCACTGGAAATGTCAGCAAAAGAGTTTTATATTTCAAAAGTCTGCTGCCAAACTCCAGCATCTTCTCCTTGCTGTCTTTTGGAATGGCTCTAGACATATTTTGCTTGCTTCTCCATATTTCTGAAATATCACTTTCATCATAGAAGTTCAGACAAGTTTTCAGTATAAAATTAAGATCTAGTGACTTTTACATTTAAAGATATAATCCATAGAATTTCATACCTCTATTACCAGGTCTGTCTAAATGCTTGAATTCTCACCATGTGTATGCAAAGATTGAAATGAATACTTTGGTTTACATGAAATCTTCGATTACAGATGAGTCATTTTCATATGATCTGTTGTTATTTACAGGTATGAGAACGCCTTTCAGTACTTCCTAGCAACATACAACAGCAGGAAGCTGATTTGTTGAATTGAAAATATTTTACCTGGACTTAGTCCAAATGGCTCAGAGGCATATCAGAGCCAGAGAAGATACACAATTCAGAAGTTAACCAGGACGAAAGCAACACTATGTTTCTGCACAATAAGTAGGTTTGAAGTGCCATTCATGAACAAGAAGCACATGCAATATTCCCTGCTGCATAAACTCTTTCACCAGCTAACAGTTGATTGGTAGCTGCAAACTAATTCCTAGCTATGATTCATAGTCAAAAAAATGCAAATACTATACAAGTTTTAAACACCCTACCAAGAAATATTTCTGTACTTTTGTTCTTTATACTACACATAAATACTATATATGGAGAAAGTAATATATTTACAGTATATGGATCTATATTTTTAGAGAGGGATGGAAAATAATTATTTAATCTTAAATTCCATATTGGTGCAAACCCAGGAGAGTAGCAACTGGACATATATATGGATTTAGAAACAAAAAAGCAGTTAACAGTAAATGCAACCAAGGAGCAAGGCTCTGTAGGAATCTTCCACCAGAACTGAGACTGGTAAAGGGAAGGGATCATCCTGCTAGCAGCTGATTCCTGGAGGATGGAGACTGCATTTCAGGTCACAGGTTTCAAGCATCTTAGAATGTGAGAAAAAAAGATTAACTCCCTAGTAAACAGAATAGATTAGACTATTTCAGTGAGAAGGGACCTACAATGATCACCTAGTCCAAATGTAACATTTGCATATCTGCAAGAAGCCTCTTCCTTTGAATTCAGTGGAAAATTTCACTGACAGAATGGAAAGCATTTTGAGGAGCTAACCAAAACTTAAACTTTGCTATGCATGTCAGTATAGGCACAGCATGGCTAAAGAAAAAAAAAAAGCAACACTAAAATAAATTTTAGTCCTGTCTTCTAGATAAAATAAAGGTTTTGTTTTTCCTTACCATGGGACTGCTCACATACTAGGCCTCACTAGCTGACTTTGACTTCCTCGTAGAGTTAAATTCCTGTTCTTTTTAATTATTAGTCATGTAGAGCACTCAATTTAGTTCTGAACTAAATGACACTGGCCTGTTATTACCTTAATATTATACTTTGTATCTGATATGTGCTAGAGAGAAACAATTACCAGACTAGCCCTAAAACTGTCTTCTTCCACCAAAATAGAGTGTACATGCATGAAAATGTGCTGTCTCAATAATCACGTATTTTTACAGAACAGGAAAGAGTTTTCTCACAGAGGTAATGCACTCAATATTCAGTTTTAGTCCTATGTTTTTCCTTTTCTCTACCTTTGCAAAAATTCTTGAAGTCTAGTTTCCTACCATGAAAAGTGAAGACTAAAAAATATTGACAACATGTAATTTTGTCAAAACTCTCATCTGAAGTCAGCAATGCAAATGACAGGCTGTTTTCCCAAAACTTAAACAGTAAAAGAGCTGGATCTGAGCAGTTACATTAAAACTAGTTATTTGCAGTATGAAGACCAAAAAGCTTCCTGCCTTCCTATAAGCTTTCGTGGAATGGAATCCCTTGGGAAGGACACTATTCACAAACTATAAAACTAAAAGAGTGTTATTTTGGATGGAATATAGCTGCCTCTTCTGAAAAATTAAGCATTTATACAAAATTTTGCTTTCTGCTTTAACATCTATTTTTATTTAATCCTTCTTTACATCCTGATCAAAACCTTTATGTACAGGACCCTTATGTCAATGACACACAAAGTATAAAAGCAAAATAACTGGAGGGATCCTGACTTTTCAGTGAGAAGGCCACATTTTTAATTTCTTCCTCAATCATTGTCCAAGAAATCTTAAACCCAAGTAATTACTGATTTTCCAAGCAATTTTTATTTTACTATTATATTTTCACCATCTCAGCTACTAGACCAAAAAGTAAAAGATCCCTGCAAATTATGTAATTTTCTGATATTTGAAGTCCTACTTTATCTGGCCCTTTCAAGTCAAAGGTCACCTCCAAAAGACTGCTCTGAAAGGAGATTCTGAAAGCTTTCTCTCAGTTATTTCAAACTGAAATCTGAGCAGTGGAAAACAAAAGACTTTGTGGGTAGCCTCAATGTGAAAAATTTACTGTGTATGCAGGTCAGAAAATCAATGCAGCCCACAATTTACTGCTATTAACTTTCATTTATTTAACTGTTTTGTGTTCAGATTGAACATTCATTAGGGATGTTTCACTGAATATAAAGATTCCAGTAAACCAATGGAAAACAAATCTATTCTTTCAGCGATTTATATTCTTACTAGTTGTCTATGTAGAAGCCTATTCATTTACAAGTGAAATACAGTCAGATATTAACAATGTTGTAATGGTACGTTTAATTTTCTCCTTCAAGTTTCATCTTAGCCTCATCCTGAAGGGCAGATAAATACTTACTGCTTTTCAGGACCATGCTTCAAATTTGTTCTTTATCCTGGAAACCATAATGTGTCATAACCTACAATCTACAAACACTTATTTATCATCTGAATCCTACAAAGCCTCCAGCTTTTACCAGAATATAGAGTCTTTAAAAAAGGAGTAATTCAGACACTAAGATAATCAGATTTGCAGTGAGGGTCTCTACTGACCTCAGCATTTCTGTATTCCTAGGGTGAGAACAACTGAAATGCTTCCACTGACCAACCACACTGAGCCACGTGCTTTTGTTAATACATGCAGCTGCTCCCCTTTCTGTCCTGTCTCCCACTCTTCTTTAAAGAGAAGCTTTTAACACCACAAATGGCCCAGGGAGAAAGCACTGTGGTTTTGACTCATTCAGCATTCTTACACGATCCTCTGCAGACACCCAGTGTATCTCTTCCCTCAGAGGTCTCTGTTGGCACTATGTTACCACTACTACTTATGTACACCTATACATAACCTTACACCAGCCAGTGTGCCAGCCTGGCTTTCTCACCAAGCCCAGGGCTTTTCTTTATTAAGTCAAGCCAGGAAAAAAAAACTTAGACCCATGATTTTCTTGTATAGAATAACAATTTACTGTGTTGGGGATATTCAGCCGCAGGCATACAAAATCTAAGGATTTAGGTTATTTCTGTTTATATTTTTACTTTTCTGGGTCAGTGTTTATGTTAAAAATGCCTCAGATCAGCAAAGCTTTTAGTGTGTCTATCTGTGAAGCTGGTCAGTGCAGCTCCTGCAGAGTTTGCAACTCATTAAAACAAATTACAGTCTCAGACATCAGTGTCTCCAATTAGCTTAATAATAATATAGGTAGAAAACAAGGGGAGACAACAACAACAACAAAACCCCCATGCACAGCTACTAAGCTTGTCTTTTTCCACAGCTGTACCTGTTTCTGTGAAGGCTGCAGTTTAGGTTAGAAACTTACTTCAATTTTTAATGTGTGAAAGAAAAGGATTTTAATCCTCCTTTCTGTGAAAATAGAACCCCAACTCCAGAGCTGTGGCCTAACTTCTATAATCCTTTGGGTTTATATACTTCTACTTTTCTGAAAAGAAAATAATATTTCCCTTCAGTGGAAAAAAAGCCCTGAAAAAATTCCTTAACTTGAAATGTAAGAAAGTGTGGTGATAGAATTTGACAAAAATACAGAGATTTTAGAAAAAGAAAGCATCCAAACTTTTATGGTATCTTTCACTAATATTAATCTAAAAAATGCTAAAGAAGAAACAAATTGCAGTATATACTTAAAATGAAGCAAGCCTTCAGTGAGGAAGTCTTCATTGCAGCTGGTGTCTGTGTTTTTGTGTTGCTGAAGCACCTTTGCTGTAATTAAAGTAAAAGTGCAGAAAGTAATTAAAAATACACTTACAGGGTTAGGTGAGTTGGCTGTCTGTCGTGAACTCATTCACAATATGTTGGGTTTATATGCCAAATTGACATGGATGGCCACCCAGTCTGTTCCAGTAAAACACAGCTCTCTGGATGGGAGATGCAGCTGGTGTGTGATAGATTTCATTCTCCTTCAGTGCAAAGGCAAACAGCTTATTTTAAATTCCTTTCAGCTGAAATCTCCTAACTGTTAGAAATGGCTAGGATCAGCCTCCTAAATCTCCAGTTATAACTCAAAATAACTAGTTTGACTTAGCCCCAAATGGGACCAAAGCACTCTTAAGTCACGGAGATGGGATTTATCTCATCTACCTGTAGATCACTGTAGACATCTAAAACAAATTTGGTTTTCCAGACCTCCTTTTTTTTTTTTTGTATTAGTGAGAAGTAGGAACTTTTATACAGCTATTAAAGTACTTTGTGCCAGATGTCTACATTAGAAATGAGGAGAATGGCACTCTAGAAGTACCTATTCTTTTTCTATAAAGGAACCTTGAATGACTACTTTAGATACTGCCAACACATTAGAGATGTCTCCATGGATGAGGTCTCTTTCCATGGATTTTTGTTGAAAGAGAAAAGAGAGCTTTTGAAATTTCCTCCTATGCTTTCCTGAGTGAATGAGTATTTACAGTACCTTTCACAGTAAAGTCAAGCAGGTAAATTTGAACAACTGATTTTGGAAGCTGCTCTCACTTCACCAGCAGTTCACTACTAGCACTCTCCACCTGACACTGGAAATTTCTGTTACTGACTCTCTGGAGCTGATTTCTCATCTACCTTTCCCCTCTCTGTGCTTGTCTTCAGTCTTAGCACGCACCTCACTGATACACCAGAGTACACAAAAAAATCTTAGTGTAACTGAGAAACATCTGTAACTGTATGGATACACACCTCCTAAGCCTTTTTTATTTGGATGAAAATGTCTAGAACCAAATAAAGACAGTAGTGTCCATTCTTCTGTATCATTACATTCTATTACTACAGCATCACATCTACCTGTTAAATTAGACCTGAATAAAGAGGAAAACTAATTAGAAAATAAAGATGAAATAGAGAAATATTATTATGATAAATTTTTTTTGAGTAATTTCTCTTTAAATTTCTGGTTCTGGCTCTGCATTTATGACTAGACTTGTACTAAATATGTACAGACAGAATGCATTTTAAAATCACATGCAAGCAGACAGTTCCTTCCACCAATCTAATAGTATATTGGCAACTTGGGAATCAAAAGGAATCTTGGGTAATGATCATTTAGCGTTGCTTTTCGTTTAGAAATACATCTCTTGATTCAATGAGGGAAAACAGACAAAATGTGATAAATCTCTATGTCGGTTTTATTTGGATTATTTATTTTTTTATGCAGCCTTCAAGTTGATTTATAACATTACATTCAAATAACTTGGTGGTGGCAGTCTTTGTTGCAAAACAAATGGATCAAATTAACCATCCTGTGTACTACAACTCTGGACAACGAAGTGCCAAAGAGTACATGGGTGTGTTCAGCACTTTTAAAATGTTTTTTACATACCTTAATGCTTACTTCAGCCACTGATTGATTAGACTATAGTTATCATGTAAGAGGATTGACTCCATTACAAGGAAAAAGAAGGGAAAAAAACCCAGCTGTCAAGTACTCAGACCTCTATTAATACCATCTGAGAAACACTCACTACAAATGAGAGCCTGAAATGAGGGACAAAGGTGAATTTTTTCAATGCTAGTAATTAATTCTTGCTTTGCATAGGGTAATTGAGGGCAATCACAGAATATTGCATGTCATTTCATTATTGGGCCATCAGATGGACTTCCACTTGCATACCCTGGTAAATGTGTTAAATACCTTGGCTGCTGTACCCATGTTGAAGACAAAAGCCTCCTTAACCTTCCTGTCAGTTCCATCTTCCTTTTAAATGTTGTCATTTCCATTACACCTTTTTCTTTATAGACTTAAAAAAAAAAAAGAAAAAAAAATGCAAAAGCTTATGCTTTCCTTTGCTTTAATATGAAAAAACCATGGAATAACTAAAATAAAAACATTCTGGAACAGCACTAAATATGAACTTACATTGTAATGAAATTCCCTGCCTGGGATGTTCATGCTGTTGTGGTTACTGCTGTCATAACCCTTAGCTTCCTTTTCCTATGTCTGTGCAAATCCCTTACTCAGCTGCCCATTACTCAAAAGTAGGCTGTGATAAAAAATAAAGGCAGCTGCTAGATAGAACTAGAAAAATATCAGTTCTGTCTTGAAAATCAACAGCCAGGTTGCTAATTTCTTCATTAATTCCATTAATCCTCCTACAACATAAAGTAAAATTCCATTGATAGTTTAAATCACTAGTTCTGGAAAGTATGACATAGGCATTTTTAAACAAACCTTTCTGTTAGTGCTCCACTCAGCTGTGATACTTTCAAGGCCATCATATGTTGGTTGACTGAATATACATATACATTTCTTCAGTGTAATTTGTGAGGCATAAAGATATGCCTGCTTCAGAATTTTGACACAAATCTTATGTTCAGTGTGACTGAGAGTACCTTCAGTTAAGTCCTACAAATTATTTCACTTACTATAATTATACAAGTATGGGTATTCAAAATACATCATTATACAGTGGCACCAGATTCACCAGTGGCAGCCAACTTTCAGGAGTTTAAATGAAGAACATGACTTCTGTAGATTTCTTGTACAATATGGAGTTTCTGTAATCTGCTGAAATATAAGGTCTGAATCTCTGGAACTGCACCTCCTTCTCCTCACTGACTTTGTGGGGTTCTAGGGAAAAGATTTTCTGACTTTCATATTCTGGAAAGATGCCTAAATTACTCAGAATTAATCTTGGCTCCAGTGCATCCATCAATGGAGATAATAAGGATTCCTATGAGTAAAGTTCTTCTAAAATAAATATAACAAAAATCTAGTGCTTTGAAAAGTTTTCATGGTGTTTACAATATCGTGCAGTGCTGTTGTCTTTGTCATCATGCCAGAAAACAAATGGCGGTGTGATCAGAGAATCATACTTGATATCATAAATAATGAAAAACAAAATGTGGATAAAGTAGGACCTTCTTTACTACTGTAACACAAGAATTTTTGTTACAATATTTTCAAATAAAGTGAGCAATATTTGAGTCCATGCTCCCTTTGTGCCACATAGACAAAAGGTGCAGCCTTGGTCACTTGAGATCATAGAGTCACAAAATATCCTGAGTTGGAAAAAAACCACTAGTATCACCAAAGGCTAACTCCTGGCCCTGCACAAAACAACCCCAAGAATCATAAAATGTGAGTTGTCCAAACAATTCTTGAACTTTGTCAGGCTTGGTGGCAGGACTGCTTCCCGCTGTTCCAGTGCACAAACATTTCTTAATATCTAACCTAAATCTTTCCTGACACAGTTTCATGACATTCCCTTGGGTCCTCTACCACTGGTCACCAGAGGGAAGAGATCAGTTCCTGTTCCTCTGCTTCCCCTTCTGAGACTACTGAAGATCACAATACGGTTTTCCCTCAGTCTGTACTTCTCCAGGCTGAACAAGCCAAGTGACCGCAGACATTCCTCATAAAGCTTCCTTTGGACTGCTTACCATCTTCATAGATCTTCCTTCAGATGCTCTCTAATATATCTTATAATTTATATATTTTTTTATATTGTGGTGTCCAAAACTGCACAGAGGACTCGAGGTGAGGGTGCCTGAGCATGGAGTAGAGCAGGACAAGCAGAGACCTGCATGTTTGCGAAAGCAGCAGGTAAATTCACACTTAGGGAATTCACTTCTTAGGGAAGAAGCTAAAAAACTTCAGTACTGGTGACAGCCATCATCACCATACTCTGTTTCCACTGTCCTGCCCCTAGCTCCTGATCTGGGACCTTTCCTTACCTGCAGGAACATACTTTGAACATGGCCTTTGTAGTAGGCAGTAGTCCTTACCGTGGGCAGTCCTCATCAGCTGAGTGGCTGATGCCTTCAGTTTGATCAAGAATAGGTAAAAGAAAGTATCATCAAACCCAGTCACAAGGTAAGCCCACCATGAGATGGATATTTTTGCATATATTGCATCTTTGCTGAAAATGTATCATTTTTCATGCTGAAAATGTCAGCTTTGCAGATCACATTAAATATATCTCTATTCTCAATGGGTTTGGATGGCTTGATTATAGATCAAACCACCCAAAAGTGCAGATTGCATTCTAATTTCACTTTGTATATACAGCTGCATATTTACCTGCTGTTCGTGTGATACTGTGTATTTTACTACACGGAATACAGTATTAGCAAAACAGCAGGATATAGGTACTAATATCTTTGGCTTAATATCTGATGACCAAAAAAAATTTAAATATCAAAGAAACAAACAATCAATCAGAGCACTCCAAACTAGCTTATTCCTGTATTCTTTTCATGTCCCATGTGGCAGTTTTGGAATCCAAAAAACGCACAAATCAGAACAGAAAATAAGCTAATTGTTTTTAATATTAGCAGCAGCACATTCATTTCATCTTCAGTTAAAGCGACATCCATTTTTTTCGTCTAATATTACAGGTCTTTTTGGTTTTATTATTCTCTAGATTCATGTAAATAATTTAATTATTCAAATTAAAACAAAAAAAAAGAAATAAAAACATTTTAGCAAATTTCCCAAAAGGGAATTATTTTGCAAAATGATTAACATATCTTACATATCATACAATTCATATCTTGACGATTTCAGTAATAAGAAAAGGAAGTGAATTAGTTTCATTTTCAGCACTAATCTCCTCTATTTGCTTTAAAAAATTCACAGTTTTGAAGATGTCAAGGAAGATTAACCCACCCCATTTATCACAATTACCAGAGACGAACATTTCCTTGCTATGACTAATTCACTATTTTTTTCCATGTACTGGAGGCAGTTCTCCTCAGGCCTCACTAAGCCTTCCACACTGTTTTTCTGGTACTTCCAAATAGAAGGTATTATCTAAAACGATGTCCTGTATTCTCCACTACAATTTTTAGAATCCTTCATTCCCATCAGATGAATTTTCATGTGCTCCAACAATACACTCTCATATAATACTAATATATCTTTTTCCCACACAGTAATGCCATGGATTTAAAAAGAAACTGCACTTTTTAAAACCGAAAACAAATTAAACACTACATGTTCTTCTAGGAAAGAAAAAATTGCTAAAAAGTGCTATCTCTAAAACATGACCAGAACATGCATTTATTTGTCAAGTGGCATTATGTTCTTCCTTAGTTATGCTGACCAAAAAGGTCTTTTGTTTGAATGTATAAAAAAGAAAAAAACATCCCTTGATCTCTCAGACTTTGAGACTGTGAGGTCTTATAAAACCATAACACCCCTAGTACACTAATTTCCTAGGACAGACTTTTGTTAATACACTTCTGAAAGATTGTTTTAATTTATTTTAAAACTTAAATCTGTCATCAGTGAAAGACAGGGGAGCAGGGGTAAGACTATTTGATTCAAATCTGTTTTATATCACTGGGGTTTTTCTGATGTGGTGGGGAGGTGTGTGTCTACAAGAAGAATGCAAACAGCTTTCAAAGCATCATCGTCCCTGCTATGCCTCTCTTTTGTAAATTATACACGAAATCAATACTGAAAGTAAGGCTGTCAAAATTGCCTAGTACTAGCATACAAGTGACTCTAAATTAATCACGGATTTTCGATCATCCCACCACCAGAGCAGCATCAGTAGGGAATAACCAAACAGTTTGGCTTGTCATCAGTTCTGAGAAATGAAAAACTGGAAAACACACCTATCAAATGGACCTTGAATATAAATCCTTTCTGAGGATCTGCACATTATTCTCAGCCTGACAAGCCCACCTTGGCGGAAGGATTTATAGGTTGTCTGCTTGCAGCAGAGGCAACGGAGCGTAATTACCTGGATTGAGTATTGCTCTAAAATAGCGCAAGGGAGGATAACATTTATGAATCACAATTAGTATGAACCCTTCCACACAGGTGGATCATAGAGCTGCTGTTCATCAGTGCCACAAAATAAAGGAACAAAATGACCCATAGAGTATTGCAGGCCCTCTCCCCAGTCTGAGAGAAATGAGAATAAATTACCAGAATTTTAGTTGGAACCTAGACTCTACATCATTAATTGAATATCAGCATTAACCACATGTTACTGTCAATTTTTTAAAAAATTGTTTAGGAGAAGAGGGACAGTACCTATTACTAAACATTTATTTCCCTGATGTCAATGTAACTTCTCAGATAAATGCATGGATATTGATATGTGTATGCATATATATCTGCACACATATAGGTACATATAAGCACCATTTAGTAATTTAGAAATTGCAATTCAGTCATTATAAATGGAATTAAGAAATCCTCCTGGTATCGTTCTTTGAAATTACACAGGAGAGACATCAGATATCTTTTTCTAGTTTCCTTGCATAGGAAGCAGTGACAAAAATAGCCTTGGAGGAAATAAATATGTGCCCTTCAGCAATGGCCAGAGGAAAGACGGTCCTGGCAGCAACTCAATCTGTCATTTGCCAGAGGCGTGGTGTCTCTCTCACATAATAAATAATAAGTAATGATATTACTGCAAAGATTGCATATACTTCTTCATTTGTGAGAGTCAAAAGAGCTATCATCTGTCCCTGGCTCCACACAAATGATCTAGGGAAGAGCTTCACCTCCTCCTTCCTGTTCTCTGTAAGTAATAATTTCATACATAGAGAGGCAATGGATGTCACAAAAAGGAGATGATTTTCAGGAAACTTCAATAAAAAAGATCATTAGACACTCTATGACAGGTCTTAGCTGAACTTTAATAAACAGATGCACAAGTAGTCTAATAAACTGATTATATAGCTTCTGTTAGTTACTTATACCAAAATACCAGTGTTTCATGAGGAAAGAAAAAGAAACCAGTTGCTGTTCTTATGTCTTGTGGTCACAACACCTAAGATTACCAGAGAGAGCAAGTTAACAGGGTCCTAAAGAGATCAGAAGACTACCCTAAAAATAAAGGGTGGGGATCAACAGGGGTTGAATACTCAAGCTGATTTCCTGGGTCACTTTTATTTAGAAATGTAGATGTGTTTGATAGTGAAGGCTATGTCTAACAGCATTCAACAGCAGTATGCAGTACTGTGAAAAAGAAAAAGTAAATGTATTTTTTCACTTATGTAAAGTTGGATATTTCCAAACAAAAAATTAACTGTATTTCAGTCCAAATTTGATCAGAAAATTAGCCTTAGCCATGGACAAAAATATATGTAAAATAAAATTAAATTGTTTTTAAAGAAATGGGCTCAATTTATTCTTTTTGTTAAACAACATTAATTTTCATTTACATGGAGAGAAATACTTATAAAACCAAAGTAATATCAATTAAGAAATTTTAATTTTACTTAAAAATATTTTCTCTTTAAATTAATTTTTTTGAAGTTGAGAGAAAGAGAGGGCCCACTCTTTTAACCAAAAAAAAGCATTATACTATACGACCTGCTATGACATCTAACACTATTAACTACATAGAAGTCTTCATTTTCATGTTTATAGGGCCAAAGCTCTTAAGAATAAGAATCACATCTCCCAGTACAACCTAGGATGTTCTAGGACTCCTTCCAGCCATTACTTTTTGGTAGCAGTGTAGCTTCCAGATCCATGAAGTGCTCTCCTTGGAGACAGCAGGAGGAGCCTTAGCTCCCAGGACTAACAGTTGCTCCTCATTATCCCCACATTGAGCTGCACTACTGAGTCACTGTTTGGGCTAGCCTGAGCCATCTTCCCCAGTGCCTCAAGTTAATAGAGCTGCTTTGCCCTGAAACAGAGTGGGGGGACTCCCACAAGCTGTTATTGCGCCTCAGCTGCGGGGGCTGTAATGATCACCTAGAGAAGCAGCAATAAACAGCTGTGAAAAGTAAATTCAAACTGTTCTAGCTAGATCTTGTTTGTTTCTGCACTAACTTAATCAGCATCATCCTAAGCACAGATGAGTTCTTAGGATTTCATTCGTCCAAAAACTGGGGAGGCTGGCCTGACCTTTCTTAGTTTATAGAACACAATGAGATCACAGTCTTGCTTCAGGGGAAAAATAGCATAAGATTAGTTTTATGATGGAGATTTAATAGATTTGACATGGCTAGAGGGCATACCTGGTTTCTAACTTTCATCTTCTAACAAGTTTTTTTCTTTACCTTAATAGTGGGCATATATAAAAGTAAATTATTGCTTTCTAAATTAAAGGACGATGTGAAGCTGCAAGAGGAATAAGTTGCTAGAAATCTATGGAGAAGATTTTGGAAAAAAAACATGAATTCCTTAATTCATACCCTAGAGAAATCCCAAACCTCAAAGTTTGAAGACCTTATTTGTTAAAAGCACAGAGAAACAATAAACATCAGCAGGGAGGAAGGAGCAAGTTGTGAAACTTTAACAAGATCTCCAAGGAAGCTTAGACAAAAAGGTAAGAATCGATGTTGCTAAGACTTTAAAAAAATATCAGAGGTAAAGTTTCATTTTCATGAGCTACATCTGAACCCTGGATAGCCTGGCCACATTCTTGAGCTCTCAGCAAAATACCTTTCTTTAATTGGACAGGTTTAAAAAGACTAATATTTTTTAGACATTCTATTAGTTAGAATTTAGAGAAGCAGAAGTAGAACAGAACACGTTATAAATAGAAATAACTGAATTTTGTATAGCTCTGTATGTTCTTTTATTGTTACTACAGTAGTTGATTTTTTTTTAGTTATCTGTTGTTCCTGCTATGATTATCTATTACCTTATGAAGACTGTAAGGCTTTCATATACAAAATACATGAATCCACCATGCATCTACCCCTACATGTTATACATACTTGCCAAGGTGAAAAAGTTAATCCAGAAGGTGTAACCATTTCATCATTCCACTGAAAGAAATCTTTTAATTGTTTAAAATAAATTTTTAAGAAATTAAAGTGCATATAAGGTCTGAGAATAAAACCCTCCTTCCCACAACCCTCCCCAAATGAAACCTATCACTGTCTCTTGGCATTAGTACAGCTAGAAGGACCATGATGTTTAAATGAGGGAAACCAAAGACAAAAATATCTATTCCTTGTAATAGTATTTTACATGCACTTAAGCTCTTGGAGTTTGCTTGGAAATATGAAGATTAATGCATTCAGAACCAAACTTACAAAAAAGTAAAAAAATCATGCGGTACTATTAGTTTAGGATGCAACCAAATGTTTTGTGACTGGAGCTTGGCAAAAAATATCTTTGTGCTTTGCTGGCAAATCACATCAAAAAATGAAAAATCTATTTGTACTGAGTATTTCATTAATTTTTAATCAGGGAAAAATATACTTCATGTTGAAAGTAAGATCTAATGAAAAATTAACTCTAAATTTCAGTTAATAAAACTGAAAGGAATTTAAATGAAAAATGATCTTGGAATAAAGATTGAAAACAATTCAAAACAAAAATTTTCAGTTCAGGACCAGCCCCAAATTCTAAGTCAACTTAATGGTGTATTACCTATAAAGAAGAGAAGTAAGTCAAATCCATTCTGTCATGTATGCTTAAGATGAATGATAATTCAGTTTAAAAATTTAGTTTTATTTTGTTTTATTTTGTTTGTTAAGATGCTTTTCCTGAAACTCAGTGTATAGAAAATCCTATTTACTCGGACAGGAAGGTTGGTTTGGAAAACTTTTGACTACATTTCCATCCAAATTCCCACAGGTACAAGGAGGACTTCTGGATGCATTCAAATTCTAGATGAGTAGAAGATAGATAAACTCCTTCTTTACTCAGCCTTTCCCATTTTTCTTCTTGCTTTTAGATCTGTAAGGAACTCCCACTAGCTTATGAAGAGGTAAAAAGAATTTTAACAAAAGACAATCAGTACAATATGTCCTGATCCGTTCTGGCTGAAGGACAGTGGCTCTGATTTCCACAGCTTTGCTAAGATTTTCAGACAGGAGAAAGGATCTGCCACTCCCTGTGATGGTGGGTAGCCTCATGCTTGGGATTCAGCAATAACTAAATGTCAAAAACACATCTTTTCCCTTCTTAGTCACCTCTGGCTGTTTACAGCTCCTAAGGAAATTTAACAGGGGCCCAAAACAGTAATGTCCACACCCACAATGGATTTCCTTGTGTAAGACTGGAACACAGGGAGCACAAGAAACAACATTTAGGAGGCTTTTCCTCCTGCATTTGCTTTTTGAGAATTGGCTGAATCAATATTGCTTACAGCACTGTCAAAATGTGTATCCTCATACACATTAGACATTCTCAGAATACTGGATTTCTTGATTTATGTGTCATTTAAAAAACTTGAAAAGATGGTATTTAAATGCAGAGAGATGCAACAGCAAGAAAATACATTACTGGAGGTGTAACAAGCTTTGTATATTTTTCTTTAAAAATCGTCTTACAGGCAACCTATTTTTAGGTAACTCTCTTATCATTTTTTAAGCCAGGAAAATCATGTTTCTCCTTTCAGTATTAGACATCTGCCTTCTAAAGAGAGCAAATAAAATTTTTTTCTCCACATACTAGATCTTAATCAACCCAATATTTTAGACTGTTATTTAAAAAACACTTTGTTCAGCTACTCTGTAAGGAAAGCAGAGAAATGCAGTTTTCTTTCCCTGCACAGTGTTGCACTGATGACTGTAGAAGAATTCTATCCTTTCTCATTTCACCTCTCCCTGCACCAATTTTTTTGTGACTCAGAGCAATTCTAGATGATGTTTCTAAGCTCAACTATCCAGTCAATGTCCTAAATGGGTGAAAGATTAATTATTCCCACTGAGATCAACTATGTCAGGATATCAAAGGCCAATTACAGACAAAAGCTATCATGGAGTGGTCACTTCCAACCTCCTGCCAGCACCAATCCCAAATGCAAAGGAAATCAGCTTCCTGCTGAACTGAGTAAGCTCTAGTTTTAGTTCATCCCGTGTAGCCAGCATGCTGGTATCACTTTTATTCATTTCCACAGCTGAAGAATATGCTTTGCTGAGCTGCATGACTCATCTTGCAATGTGCTGTGCCCAGAGCAGTGGCACTGCTGGGTGGGAGAGCAACAGACGGCACATCAAACACGGCTCTGGGATGTGAAGTGAGCAGAGGTTGTTGACTAATTGTGACTTCAAAAAAAACCTCTTTTGCACACTGCTTGTTGACAGCTGTTATTATGACATTTAATCTATAGTCATTATTCGGGGAAGCAGCTCAGCCAGGATCCAGCAGTCAGTCTGCTAAACCCACTTAGCAGAATACCTCGAGCTTTAGTTCCCAAAATTCAAATTCTTTCATATTTTGTGGCGTGAGGGCAGAGCAAAAATCTTGATCAATGGGTGTCAGCAAAAATGCCTCAATCTGTTAAGAAAGGAAGGAGGAGAAATAAAGCTGGGGCAAAAGATGTGCCAGCAACCCTTATTAGAGCAGTCATTGCTGAAGGCTGGAAATGCATTGCGTAGGAATCCTGATTAAATGGACTAATTTTGAACAGTGTCAAATTAAGTTGAGTTTAATTTTTTGCTATCTCAGGTGTCATACAGTATTATCTCCACATGAGTTAACTTCTCTGCTTCAGTCCTACTGCCACCAATGCTTTGATGACTGCAGGATGTACCGTTTCCAGCCATCAATATGATCTGAATAATACCAATGCTTCCTGTTGCCTCTGGCTGGCTCAAGTCCCGTTTTGGTTTCTCATTCAGAGATGCTCCATTTGATGAAGTTACTGGATTTGGATCTGTCTTATTTACTATGTCTATTCCTTTTTGAAGAACTTCTACACTGGATAAACTTATTAAGGATAAATTCAGTAGGCAGGGGAGTTGCTTGAGACATTGATGATTCTGACTCAAAAAATAATACCTGATGAAGCACATGAAGTGAAACAGTTCCAGCAGGAAAACCTGGAAAAATTAACCCAGAATAATGCATAAGCTGTTCATCATGCCATTCTCTTCTCATGCTGGAGACCACAGCCCTACACATGATATCTGGTTTCTCTCTCACTACAGGTTTTGGCCAGGAACTCCACTGTGGAGCTGAGAAGGCCTTGCCAGCAAAAGCCTTTTTATAATGGCACAAACCAATAATTAGTTTCTGTTTTGATTAATTGGATTTTCCAGCTAAAATAAACAAACAAAACTTTGTCTTGAAGCTCCTTCTAATATGCACAAAACAATTCCTGGATCAATTCCATCTCAAATATTAAGACCAGATACAAGTTAATCTATTAGAGTTTACTGCATTGATTTGAGCATTAATTCACAAATTTCTGTAGTAGGTTTGAAAAATACATTGCCCAGTCATGCTGTAACATTTCCTAATAACTGTGTCACTGCAAGTATCTATCTTAGCAGTAATTGTCACAATCCTTGATGAGACTGGGAATAATTTATCTTCCTATTCTGGCTCTGGAGAAGAGAGAGAAAATAATCTAAAATTTCTTTTCAAACCTGACCAGTTCTTTTTCACATCAAGACTTGGAATGAAAAACCTACTTGATTAAGGATTCTTCAGCAGTGCAAGTCAGGCCATTCACTGAATAAAAATTAGCTGAAGAAAACTCAGTTTCTATACAGGTTAATCTTGAGATACCACTACTAAAATGTAGTTTTAAGATGTAAATACTGTATGGTAATGGCTGATCTCCTAAAAAAATCCCCAATCACAAGATCTTGCACAGCTACAGGCTCTCTCTTTTGTAACTAATGTGGGGTTTGTTCAACATGAAATCTGTGACCTTACAACCTTGACTTTCTAAAAAAGCACCCAAGTGAGATTTTTAATATATGTCTAATAGAATGTAACATGACTGCAGTGTAAATGAACAATAGTAATTTTTTCATGTTTATCATAATGTACAATAATTTGCCCAAGAATCACATAAGAAGATTTACACTCAAGCCCTGTGGAAGAGCTTGTAAACAAGGAATCCATCGATTCACAAATATTTACAAGTATCAGTGTGATGGGACCAGGTAAACAAATAAAAAGCAAACAGAATTATGTCCTTTGGCAACTGGACTGCTCGATTCTAATAAGCAGGTATGTGCAGTTTAGGGAACAACCTTTTGATTGGAGCTAATTACTAGAAATAGTGCCTCTGTTTTACAATATTGCTGTGGTGAATTTCTATCAGCTGTATAATGGAAACCTAAGCCTCATGTCAATTCAGAGAATAATTAGACAAGCTCCCTATTGATAGGCACAGCAGTGACTCAAACACAAGTCGGGAAACAGAATTACTGTTGTTCCTCCTCAAGAACAAACACCAAGCCTGATCCTATGAGCACACTCATGTATGCCATCTTAACTTTGAACATTGCAATTTTATGCATTGCATAAGGTTCTACAGAGTCACACCACATAGTGAAATTCAATTTTAAGAAGTGTAAATATTTTAAACTTACGTAAATGGCACTTGATTTTATGTGAAATGGACAAAATTGCAAGAGACCTGTAAATAAGGTCAGTATTTCTGGGATATATCTTAGTAGGAACTGGGAAAAACAAATTGGCAACAAAATGACAAATATTTGGATGTGTAATTCAAGCCAAACAATGGTTTGGTCCAGCAAGCACTTCAGCCAATACAAAATTGGTATGTGTGAGTTGCTGAGCTGAATTCAATTAAATGTTTTCAGGCATTAGAGATTACACACACGGAAGTCTGAAGGACAGATGTTACTATTTGCAGTATAATACTGCTATTTTAGGGTAGCTTTTAAAATCCATCACAATTTGTGGTGCTTAATACTTTATTCAATTAATGAAACAATATGGATAGATTATACTGGGAGTCAGATCCTCTTAATACACATATATTTGTCTTGGTTTATCTTAGTGGCAAAATCTGTGCAATTTTTGATGTCACAAAACATTTAACTGAATTTTAAAGATAATAATACTGGTCTAGATGCTAAAGTGATTCAGAATAACACAGTTCTGATGTTTCCAACTCCCAGCTGAAAATAATTTCATATTTCACAAATATGTGAGTGTTCATAAATTACTGACACATAGCACATTAATTACACAATACTACTAAAATGTATTATTTGAAAGATTATTTTTTCAGTGTGTTGAGTAGAGACAATAGTCTTATATCGGAGTTTTTTACATTACTTCTCTCTCTAGCCTGTTGTGGTACACATGGTATGAAGTCAATACCAAGATACTATCCTTCAACAAAACCAAAACCAAACCAAACCAAATCAAACCAAAAACAAAAAGCAAAGAACTGTAATTTTAGCTGTGAGCAGCTACATATTAATACAACTAACATGCATTTATATTGAAATATGTGAAAAGACACTGCCCTACACCAGTCATGCACAATACAATTGTTTCTAAGAAATAACAGAAGTATTAAAATTGTTGAGGTTTGTTTTCCATCTATTTATAAGAGAGAAAAAGCATCCAATAAAAATTTTTAAAAGTTGTTAAAATTTATAATGAAAACTAATTATGCATTATGGTTGTTATCATTCTGTCAAAATTGTGAGGCATTTACAAGTACAAAAATATAGCCTTGCTGTGAAAGAAGATATAAGCTGAGGCTACTATGCTAAGCTAAAGCTATGAAAAACATGTTGGGGTTTTGTTTCTTCGCTTTGTTGTAATTCTGAGTGTTAATCACTCACAGCAGAAGGTTGTTTAATGGTGCAATGGTTTGTTCCAATCAAAACTGTCACAGAAAGAGGTGATCTCTTCCAAGCTAAAAGAGCAAATTAATTATACATTCCATTCACTAATGGGCACAGAATAGCTGTGGCTCTTACAGAAACAGGAATAAGCTATTACTGATTTTTACTTTTTCCCCCAAAATCTGTTTCTATATGTTGACTGGCGTAATAAATCATGTAGTGAGCCAGAGATTTTCCTCTATGGCCTGATTTCTGTCTCTTTAATTTCTCTTTAATTTTTGACCCTAGGCATTCTCTCTCTTTTTTTTTTT
>VWZP01009370.1:1998217-2154924 GCA_013396995.1 Dicaeum eximium
TTTTTTTTTTAAATAGAGATCTTTTTCTCCCTCAAAATCAATCCTTTAAAAAAAGCAGTTAGAAATCCTTATTTATCCTTGGACTTCACCATGAATCTCTGCTTATGGATTTCACCTTATTGTCCACAAATCTTACATGTCTCCATAAAACAGAAGGAGTCAGATTGATACCTTAATGACATGGCACTTCAAGTTGTTGAGATTTAAGGTGGTGATGCACAGGAAAATAGGACAGGGTGCTTCATTGGAGTGAAACATGGATGATGCATCTTAGCATGCTTCCTTTATCATTATTGATTTTACAAAGGGAATTTAATAATGCTTGCAGCTGGAGACATAATATCAAGGAGAGCAGAAAGATCAAGTACATTCCTAAGCAAGTCTCAGGCTTGGGTAGAGAGGGATTTGATCAATTGGGGTTTCAAACACAACAGGCCTAGGGTGTATTTGGGGAAGAGCTAAAAGCTACATTTAATCCCAGCAGACTCTTAGTCTTAAGAGGTTCTTAAAACAGTCATGAAACATCCTGTCCAGAAATAATTGACATTTTTATTTTTGTATTTTTTTATATTATATGTACTAATGCAATGACGAGCAGTATTATATATACACCCAAAACCCATTGCATAAAATGTTTATGAGTAATAGAAGCAAGAATTCAAAATGCCAAAATAATTTAAAAAAATAAAGGATGTTGATGTTCAATTTCAGACTCTCTCACTGACTATTAGTTGGAGAGGAATAACAATTAAAACATTTCTTCTACACTACAGTTTCATTCCTCCCTCTTATAGTTTATAACTCTTGCAGGTTTCTATTAGCTTTTTTCTTCTCTACAAATAATAGCGTATCCCTTCTCTGCATTTTAGCAAGTACTCTGGACTTGCTTGCAAATAACCTCTCTGGGGACCTGTAGGGTTTATCATATAAAGTAACTCAAAACTTTTTCATCAGTCTACTTCTGTCTCCAGTTGACAAAGGTGCTTCTTTCACATTATTTGATGAGAATTCCCCGCTATTCTCAGCAGAGGGTTTATAATGGCAATCATTGTTCCTGGACTTTTCACCTGTCAAGGCAGCAAGCTCTTGAAGGACTTGGTGGCTTGGTGCTTTGGAGCACAATGCGATTATTCTTCTAGGTGTCTTCTCCCCTCTCTCTCAGTTTTAGCAAGCATTCTTCTGTTGCCATACTTTTCTGTCTTGAATCCAATACCTAGGGGCTGTCATTATGCTGGGTTTGTGTCAATTTTACATTGACCTAGTTATAATGCTAAATTTGAGCTTACTTTTTGTTCAGTAGTTTTATCTCACATTTGGTTGGATTATTTCCCAGTCTTTCAGAGAGACTACAGAGGAAATGGTGTCTACTCTAACTTTATTCAAATAAAGCTGTATAAAAATTCACAGCAGAGAACTAAAGGAGACCATATTTTTGAAAAATTATTATTTTAGTTGTCCAAAATAACAAAAATCCTCAAATCATCTATTTGCATGAAGTAATTTATAAAGTCAGTTAGCAATTATAATATGAAACCAAAGCTAAATTTTTAATGTCTATCACCAAATAGCTATGAAATGAGTTACTTTAAATTGATATAAAATATAGGATCTAACAAGTGAACAAAGGAGGAGGGAGTGTACCAGTCACCAGGTACACTGACAGTAAAGAAATGAAAAGCAAAGAAATAAAGAAATGTAATCTGACAGTAATGAAATGAGAATTTCCCAGTGATCCTGCCACCTCCTGGAGTTTCTTCTCCCCTCTTTTCTCCTACCCAACCTAACACTGGTTTTCCTCACCCTCATACTTAGAAATGACCTGATCAGATCAAAACCAAAAAAGCACATAGAGGATTGCTTCTCTTTCCCTGCCTCAGTCAGATCTCCAGCTTTATTTGAAATGTGACACTTAGGTTCTTAACTTTACTTGCTTTCCTGTATCCTTTTCATACTTACTTCATATTTCTCATCTTCAAACCTTTCCAGTTGCAGAGCCACACCAGCAACCCTGAATATGTATTCCATCAGCATGAAAAACACTGAACTGGAAAATAGATGTAAGATTACATTCAAGTAAAAGAAGAAGGGAGAGTTGATCAGAGCTCTGTACAACTACGTTCACCAACTCAGTGACTTACTGATGTTATAAACAATATGATAATAAAAGAGTAGGGATTTTCTTCATAGACTTCAGGGCTAGAAACAATCAGCTGGGTTTTGTTTCTTGCTAATGGCTGAAATATCTCTTTTTCAGCTACCACAGCTACATGCTGAGTGGTCACATTTTGTTAACAGGCAATGTCAAAACAGATGTGTATAGCAGATTATGGGTTCTAATCCATTTCATTGCGAGTCTGCTAGCCTTAGCCTCTCAAAATGTTCTATTTTTGTTCAATTGCAATAAGCTTATCACTAGAAAGGCAGCTAATGATAATATCTCAAAGTGCTTGACACTACCACAAGTTTGTCAAGTGTCAGACCAGATGACTAGATTGTGTGTAATACTGGTTTTTCTTTCAAAAGCAGTGATGCACAATTCAGCTCCCACCACTGATGCTGTATTTTCTGCTCTATCTGTTTCTCTCACTTCTGCATCTGTTTGATTTATTTAGTCTTCTAGGAAACTAGACAGAACTGGAATGCTGCTGTCCTTCTCAGCTAACCTTTTACAGTAATGACTATCAACATTACTACCTAAAAAATGTGGAGTGGAAAGGATTTTTTATTCTATAATATCTGTAGGACACCAGAATTGCAAGACTTGAGATTTTTTTTTTTCATCTTTAATTAAGGGGGAAAGGTGGTTTCTATGATGGCAGCTTATCACAAGAGACTTGGGTCTTGTATTTGAATCTGAAGTGGGTGTAGCTGCTCAGTTGTGTGGGCACAGCTGTGTGAAAAGCGGTTTGATGCTGAGCCCATTCCTGCTATCACAAACTATATGGCATCTTCTCATGTACTGGAGACTTCTGCTCTAACAAGTATGCTGCCTATAAAGCTGTTAAGTGTTTTGTAATATATTAGCATGATGAGGGCTGTAAATGCCTTAGGAAAATCCCCACCAGCTGCACTGGGTTTAGTCTTTTTATGTTAAGACTCTACAGCCTTATACAGACTGGTTTGTGCCTGCAGTCGAGTTATGCTCCTGTATTTGTAGTGGTTCAGGCAGTGCACCCAAAGGGAAAGCAAACCTCATCAGGCAAATGCAGATGCACAAGATGTGTTTTGAAGGATTAGCACAGTGTTACCTAGATACTTCATTAGACATATCAACCAATGCTCTCAACTTCTTCTGTCACGTAGATGTGGAAAAAGAAAGTCATAGCTTAATTTGGAAAAAATTATATTTTATAAGATTGGTTTCAAAGCCAAACCAGACCAACCAAAGCAATAAAACTAGGACACTGAGATATCTGGAAAATACTTGAAGGCTGGAATACTTTCTGGACAGTGTACCAATAGAGATGGGTCCTTCACAGCAATTAAGAAATCAAACATTTTAGCCTGACATACACTACTGTGTTTTGTTGTTGTGGCATTCTTCAGATGAGAACTCCAAAGGCATATATGTAGGAGGTAGAATCCATCTTCCACTTGTGATCTGATTATTACAAAAGCAGTGAAATATTTATACCTCCATAAAATCCTATCATACCTACTAGAATCAGAGGCAATCTGCACTGAGCTTTTGCAGCTCATGTTTCTACACATGCTTTTGAATTAATCTACTTATTTTCAAAATAAAAAATTAAAGATATTTTGCTTAGTGGATTTGGGGATTCTAAAATGTTTTAGGAGGGAAGTTAAGATGAGGAAACTGCTAGTTGGAGGTGAGAATGGGCTGTATGATTGCTTCTGTTGGGCAGTGGGTTGAAAACACTATCTGGAGGCTTTAGCATGCAAGAATGTCAACAGTGTCTTAGTTGACACACAGCATCTGTTCTCCAAACCTATGGCAAAAGACAGGTAATTCAGTATCCTTCTTCTGATATTGCTGTGAGTAAAGTACATTCAACCTTGAAGAGCCAGCTCATGTATTAGCAGTGAGACATTGGTCCTGATTGTTTGTAATTTTATAAGTTTAGATAAGAAGTATTCCGAATAATTATAATGCTGATTTCTCTCCTTTTGTTTGATGGTGTTTCTCCAGACTGGCTGTATGAGCTGACAGCTAAAAATTGCTAGATAAGCAGCAAGATCTAAAGAATGGAATTTTTCTGTCTCATTTTTCTTCAAGGTTTGCTACCGGGGCGCATGAAGGGCACATTTTAATACCTTCTTCCTGCAAACACTTATGCACAGGTTTAACCTTTTATGTGAGAATAATCTGCACTCTCTTACTGGAAATAAGTATCAGGTCCTATAGATACGGTGATCTAAAAGATCTTTAAGGTCCCTTCTAATCCAAACCATTCAATGATTCTATCATATGCAGGTCATGGTCTCAAATTTCTTATGGAGGAAATGACACGGAAAATGTGAAGAAGTGTCACTACTTTCTTATTACATTTTCCCCTGCATTTCATGAAACCATTAAAATATTCTGAAGTTGTATTGGATTACCACAAATATCAACTAAAAATTCAAAGAATATGTATCTCATAAATGGTGATGTAATTAATTGTATAAATAAAATGTTTAAAAATTTTTATTACTAAATATATGGTTTAATCTACCATACACCAAAATGGTGCAGTTGGTCTGTGAATATTTGCAGGTTTTCACATATATGGAAGACTGCATTTAATCATAATAAATACATTTCTCAGATGAGCATTGCCATAGGGTAGGATTTTCTTTTACCACAGTGCATGGAGAACATCAGAAAATCATGTTCTCCCTACTTTCATATTTCTACCTTATCCACTTCTTGCTGACATTCAACACAGTTTCTAAATCCAGCTTATCTATCTGCATGCTTAAATGTACTGCTCTTCATTTTCTGCTGAGACTCAAGAAATATGATGACTCTTATCTCAAAGGATCTGCTCTGCATTCTGTCTCTGATGCACAACATCCCAGTGGAGTATTGGATTGTTTATCTACTTGCACTCAGGCTTATCTTTCCCATCTCGTAATGTAGTACATTAAAACAAGGCTGTTGCCCCATTTGTTTGTTACTGTTTTACCACTGGCAGTGCCCTGGTCATGCATTGTGCAAAGGTTGCACTGGGCTTTCTTAAGTATACATCTTCTGTAATTACCATGAATAATTATATAAATTCTTCTGGTGCTTAAACACCTCCAGAGCAGGGGCCCTGACTGTCATAGGCATGGTACAAATGGTGACAACTGAAATATTAGCATAATCATAGAATCATTTGGGTTGCAAAAGATCTTTAGGATCATTTAATCCAACTGTTAACCAGGGACTTACAAGTCCACCACTAAACCATGTCTGCAAGTGCCACATCCACACATCTTTAAACACCTCTAGAAATGGTGACTCAACCAGCTTCCTGGGCAATCTCTTCCAGTGCTTGACAACTCCATACTTGAAGAAATTTTTCCTAACATCCAGTCTAAACCTTCCCTGGTGCAACTTGATGTCAACAGTTGAGAAAAAAGAAATTAAGGAGTAGGTCATTGTCATACCTAGATTTCTTTCAGAAAGAAACCTGTATTTTAACTGTAGCAATTAAATTGCATTACCTTATATACTCTAAAAAAATACAATTTTAGATGTGTATTATGGATCTTTGAAGTGTATGAAAGTTTTTGTAACTTTAAAATGCAAATGTATGTATATAAATACATATCCTTGAGCACAGTGTGTTGTTCTGACCCTTATTTGTTGGCAACCAGGCAGATTTATAAGTTTCCAAGGCAGAATAATTATTGCATGCCTATACAACCCTTCACATATTTTGAAGGTAGTATGCTAATGTCTTTTACGTAAAGTGGCTAAAGTATGTCCCCTTATCAAAAACAGGCAATATGTATTTTTACTGTTTAATAGCAGTCCAGAAAAACTGTTTTCTGAAGTGCAATTTTGTGGAAATTTTGTCCTTCAAAATAATCATCTAGGATATGAGTAACTTCTTAAATGCTTATCTGAACAATGAATAATATAAGCAGAAGCTGTAATTCTTTCCCAGTTAAAACCTTTTATGGAAAAAAAATAGGCCTCAAAACCACTTCTTTGGCTTTTTAATCATCAGTAATCCCATACAAGCTCCAGGAAGATAATTTAGACAACTTTATATAGAAGGTCATATTTTCCAACAATCTCCTGACTCTTTATTACAATAACAGGACCAGCATACCTAGCATTTCATTAAGGTGGCTCTATTGGATTAGACCACTTCAGAAAAGTAAGTGACCCATTCCCTATGTTTGCACATTGTATTTAAATCCCAAAGTGTGATTAGGAAAAGACAAAGCTGCAGTGCACCCAGGCAGTGCAGTGGGCATGTTATCTAGGAGACCAATGAGATGTGTGAAACTGCAGAGTACAGGTGCTGCCCACACCAGAAAGCTGAAAGCTGCAGGGAATTGTTCATAGTGACAGATTAACCTGATTTCACAGCCTTCCTTTCTCATCAAGTCCAAGATTTTTGATCTGTGGGACTTAGCATGAAATAAGTGAAAGAAGCCATGGTTTGACTTTGAGTGGCAAGTTAGAATTTCTTTGGTGTTGGGAAGTATTTTGTCTCTGTATTATGGCCACTCATACTATGTGCTAACCGATAGGTTCAGGTGTGTGCAGCTAACGCAGCACAAGGTGTGCACTGCTCTAGCTGGAGATTAGGACTGGGAACACCAGTCATGGGGCAAGTGAGCAGTGACAGCACTAATGTGGAGGATGGCTCTCCTCTGAGTAGATAAATAAAGTAACAAGCTCACCAAAGAAACTGTGTTTTACTACAGAGCAGTTGCATAAACAAAACTATAGCAGGACAGGTGTGCTCTAGAGCCACTGAGGGCCCACTAGGCAGGGAACTTGCAGCAAGGCTGAGAGATTCCTTTGCCCAAAGAATGGAATTTTCCTCTCAGCAGAAGAGACACATGTTCTCAATAAACAGAGAAACTGTTTCCTGGAGTCAAAATTCAGCAGTCGTCATGATATACAACTACAAATATCAGAACTGTTGGATTCAAGTCATAGCTCAAACCCTTCTCTAAACTAAAAAGAAATTAAATACAGCCCTACACAAGAGACAGAAAGAAATCTTAACAAATATCCCCTTACATGAGGTACAGACATGTTTCCCTAATCAGCCACAGCATTCCACGGTTCCAGTATCAAAAAAGATGTAATTTTTTGCATCCCTCTGTTACACATGCACTATCTACAGGAAAAGTATTAACATCAAGGGATGAAAATGGTTTGCTGACATCCAGCTGTGATTTTTTTTTTAAACTCCTACTAAAATGGCTATTATTTCATCCACATTGTGCATGTTTTTACACTTCTAGAGCTGGGAGTCTCATGGAAATCCAACCCTGACTTATGACTGTGTTTGCAGTCGTAGAACTCTCCTCCAGTCCTTACTACTTCTCCTTCTCCTTTTGAAGGCACCAGCAAAGGACAGAGGCAAATTTTTCAGTGACATGGAGAACCACTGCATGGGTATAGCTTCTGCCTTACTTGCTCCATTTTACAGTAGTGCCACTCTTCCAGAGCTGGAGGCACTTGTGTGGAATAAAGGATAGTATGGTACTTGTTTATTCTCTACATAGTAGGTTACAACCAGTTTGTGCTTTAAGATTACTAGGAAAACTTATAAGAGAGCAAATGACAGATTGCTGGCTTGTTAACATTCCCATTGTGTAGTCTCCTGTCTGACAGTGATTCCCTTACACTTGTTTTAACAAGCTGTACGAAAATCTGCCCTATGCAAATTGCTGTAGCAGTAGACAGCATAAAATTGTGACTGGAGTGACCCACACGAAATCCAGCTCCTCAAAAGCTGTTCTCTGTACAAGAGCACTCATCTGCTCTACTCTGTAAAGGCTATCACTCCCATCTTTCTACCAGTGGATTGCGGCAATCATGAGAGGTGAAGCAAAGCAGAGGTCAGAGATTTGACTCCTTATGCAAGTTAATTGTCCTAATCCATTCCTGGCAGTGTCATTTTCTAAAGCCTATTTAGCCCATCCAGGGATAAATGGTAGTAATGTCATGGAAGTGAATTAATTCTATCAAATTTGGCAGCTAACAGCTAAGCAAACAAGAGATGTCTTTCTAAAGCTCATCTTCTGTATTTTTATGTTGTTCTGCTCAAAATAAAGTGTAAACAAAAAAAACCTGGTTATTAGAATTAAACATTTGATTTCAAACTTCAGTCTTTTTGAGGGTGCCACTTTTTTTTTCTCTAGTTTAATAAGACCACTTAGAATTTTTGAAATTGACCACTCAGAATTTTACATCTAAAAATCTGGTAACAGGAACATTAGTATACAGTTCTGTTTGTACCTTGCTTGAGTCAAGGACTGAACTTCCGAACTCCACGTGGTGTAAGAACTTTTGGCTCCAAAAGCATCAGAGCTTTTGGCTACTTCCCCTTCTCATTCAGATATTTGTTCCTTGAGTAACACAAGGAGACAGAGTCTTGATTTCAAAGCATCAACATTTTTGGCAAAGAAACAAACAAACCATGATGAGATGCTCTCTTTTTGGGGAGAATATCAGTGGTATTGGGGGCTGTATTTGTCCCCTTCCTGACAAATGTCAAGCAAAGTATGCAGCAGAAGGGCCACATGACATGAACAACCCTTGCAAAAAGAAGAAAATCCTGTTTCAAGGTCAGAACTCTTTTCTTTAATGGGAATAAAGTTACTGCTACTTTCAGCATCATGGTGTTGCATGAACACAGTGCACTCCAAAGACTTTCCAAAGTTAAAGGCTCTTTCCTCTCTTGAAGCCTATCCTTATGGCAATGGGTATTTTGAGTTGCAGCAAATGTTTTTATATATAGATCGTCTTTTTTCCATTCCTTCACTCTTCATTTGAAGCACATATGATTTGGCAAAAAGGCTGGTCAAAGTAGGGGTAACACATTACAAGACACTCTTAAATAGTTTGGTAAAAAATCATGATACTGATAGGACATTTTCAGAGTGGGAAGTGTACTCAGAACAGATGTGAGGAAGGCATTGCAGCAAATCTTTGAGTAAGTTCATCTGCTTTTTAATTCTTGACAGCCTTGACCAGTTCTGGGTGAACACCCGAGAGAGATTTTTAATATAGGGGCATTTGCTGAAAAGCAAACATACAGTATAGGGGGGAAAAAGCCACTAAAAACTATTTCCCTTTAAAAACCACTTGTTTTCTCTAAAAATGTAAACATTTTCATTTGAGAAATGAGTGTTTTTCATTTGAGAAATGAAAAAAAGGAGTTTTGTTTTCTCTTGCTGGTTTTCTGTGGCCTCATGACAAATTGCTACTACATATTTGCATAAAATATAATGCAGATCATTCACCAGACAAATAACATTAAGGAGTGTTGTTTCATAAAAAGATAGACAAAATGTATTTATTGGAAAGCTGTTTACACTTTCTTCTAGCCTATTTTCTTGTATATACATCTGTACACTGAGGCATACCTTGTTATCCATCTATTAAAATTTTAACTGGTGTGATTGCCTCAACATTGGGGAGATAATGACTTAATTAGACTGTTGGCAATACCAGAGTCATCTTTTTAAATCATGCCAATTAGCATTAGAGTTTCTTCCCTCAGGTGTCCCAGGGATCCCTTTTGGCTGCCTTTATTGCTTGAGATAAACAAAATCATTGTTTTTACCTATATCTCTGATAGTTACTTCTTTTATTTTTTTTTTTACTTTTAAAAATTATTTTTATTATTATTGTCATAATGAGCTGGAGTTTTTGATTGCAGTGTGAACTGGTTTTGACTGGGACAGGGTTGATTTTCTGCACAGTCGCATTGTATGGGGCTGTGTTTTGGATTTGTGCTGGAAATTGCTGGTGACAAGGGAATGCTTTAGTTATTACTGAGCAATGTTTGCAAAAAGTCAAGGCCTTTTCTCTCCTCACCCCACCCATGAGGAGGCTGAGGTTGCATAAGGATTTGGGAGGTGACACAGCTGGGACAGCTGACCCCAAATGACCAAAGGGCTATCCCACATTATATGACATCATGTTCAGCATATAAAGCTGGGGGAAGAAGAAGGAATGGGGGATGTTTGGAGTGATGGAGTTTGTCTGCCCAATTCACCAGGAGCTGTGATGGAACTCTGCTTTCCTGGGCATGGCCAATCACCTGCCCATCCATGAGAAGTGAAAGAATTCATTGTTTTTCTTTGCTTGTGCACAGATTTTGCTTTACCTATTCAACTGCCTTTATCTCACCCCATGAGTTTTCTCACTTTGACCCTTCTGATTGTTTCCCCCATCCCACTGGTGGGGGAGTGAGGGAGCAGCTCTCAGGGGCTTAGTTGCAGGCTGGGGTTAAGCCACAACACACTACCAGCTGCAAACACTCTTGGAAAAGAGACTCTTATCCCAGCAGTATACCAAAATACCATGTTCCTAAGCCTGCAAAGTACTGCTACCCTTCCTCCTGACCTCAATTTACAACAGCATAGTGCCATGCTATTTAATAAAGTGTTCTGGAGTGTGTTAAAACACTGTGCTGTACTTTCTTCTTTGATATTAAAAGCTGACAGTAAAAAATATTAATAGTAAAGTTTCTGAGACATAAATTTGAAGTAGAGTTTGACTTGATCACTGACCCTATATCTACACATTGCAGGCAGTTCTTTGTGTAACTGGCTTTTTTGCAATAGGAGGCAGAGACTGTTTTCTAGACAACTGGTGCTTCACTCAACATGAAAAATCAAAGCATCTCAGAAACAGCATATTTGCCACACTACAAATAACACATCAATGTGCATGGTTTTAACAAAGATAAGGGAACATTATTGATTGATGATTGATGATTCAGTTAACTGTGGGTTATTAAAAATGGAATCACTGTACTGAGACCAGTGTTTTGGAAACTGTGCAACAACAGTAAATATCAACAGACCCAGCCACTAAAAATATGTGAGGAATGGATTTCGGGTAAGGATAGGAAAGGACACCCCATCACTCTTATTCCCCCCACCACCTGAGATTAGAATGGATATGTGATTTGTTGATGTCAGTTTTGCCAGCTAATGTGGATATTTCCTCAATATAATGTACTCCATCCATGTCAATAAATTATTGCCTATTTTTTATATTTTCAGAAAACCCCCATTAAGAACAAAGGATCATTTTAAATTTACTGGATGGTGACAAGAACTTAGAAGGATTGGGATCTGATCCACTCTTCTATATGCCAAAGTTTACTTAGACATGTGGTAAACTTACATGAACTTTGAAATACATCTAAGTGGAAAGAATAGAAACAAACATTAAGAAGTACAGTTTTGTTGCTATAGGTCATTTAAGCTTCTGCCTTTCTAACTCAAGTGGGATATCCAGCAATGAGAAAGATCCCATTGAAGATAAATCCTGAGAAGGAAAAGTTCCCCATTCTAGAAAAAAAAGAAAAAAACCCACAACTCCCACCCCACCACCTGTTCTCCTCCATTGAGATGAAACCTATTTCCTTTGAAAGTCTCTAGACTTTCATGGCCAGATCCATGAGACTATGGAAATCTCATTAAGAGTAGGATGCCCAGTTATAAAGTTGGTGCTCTAAAAAACAGAACAAAATTAATACATGTATCAACTGTCAAAATATAAATTCTAAACTAATTCATAAGAATGTCCATAAAGTCAGAGGTATGACCAGGATATAAATGCAAGCTCCCAGTAGCCATGAAATAAACGATTTGAGTTTACATCACCCACCACCTCAGTAAATGTTGGATTTTGGTTATTTCTCCTATTCTCTTCCTCTATTAATCTCTTCTCACAGAAACACATACACAATGTCACTGCTAAACCTTTCATATCAGCTTTATTTGATATAGCAGAAAGTCCAACTGTATTGTGTATAAAGCCTCACCTTAGCCCATGTGTAGTCTGATCTCCAGTTTAATCCCATTAGAAACCAGAAATGCACCCACCAAGCCCAGCTGGTTGCAAAGAACAGATTGCTTGTTGCATGCTGGTTTTCTACAGGAACACAGTGGTGTCTTGTTAAACCAAAATTGTACTAGTGGAAAAGACTGAAAGAAAACAAATGAAGAATTTTTTTTCATCTAACTGCATTATACTAATACTTTCTACTTCAGTTTCACTAAGTTTTTTTAAGATAAAAAATGACAAAAGGAAGTGCTAAAAGCTGCTCTACAGATTTTAAGCCTGGTTATTTTAAGCCCCTGTAGCTAATTGAAATTTATTGATCTGTACTGTAAGTGCTGGCTGCTACAGAAAAGAATTAAGAGAGATTCATGCAGGATCCTTATGTGTGGTTGCACAGCCTTCACATCAGATCCACGAAGGGGCTTTTTCAAGTCATCCTTATCCCAAAAAAACCCTCTAATCCCCAGGTCTGAGGAGGGTACCAAATACCTTGCATGAAGGGAGTGTGGAGACCAGTGGTTTCTGTTGCCTGTTCTTCTTTCTTGGTCTGCTCTCTGAAGAGCTACCAAACAACCAGGAGTTAGGAGGCTGCTCAGGCTGCATCTTCCAAATCCAGGGGACTTCCAGTGAAAGTCACTGTGCCTCCTCCCCATATGCAGGGGAAGGCAAAAGAGAGAAACTGGGGAAGGCTGAAGAGCACAGTTGCTAGAGCCGTGCATGGAAAATGAGGAAAACTAGAGATGGTAGAAGAAAACGTTGTTTGGGCTGGTGCAGCTGTACCAGAAGAAACACTAAAGAGAATCTGTGCTGAAGATTAATTTAGTCAGTAATTGTATTCACCTCCTTTTATCTTGTTCTTCATTGAGGGGAAAAAAAAAATCGTTAAATCTTGCTGTGAAGCCAACCTCTTCAAGGTCAATGCCCCAACACAGGTTTCTTGCTAGCTGCCACCAGGGTTTTAAGTTAATTGGACCTGACCCTGAAAGTCTGTTAAATGTTAAACAGGCACGTGTTCTCTGCAGACTAATATCCATATTGTCCTGATGTACTCATGGAATATCTAATGAACAGGATAGGGTACCCAAGCTGGGCAGTCAATATATTGCCTGAGCATGGCGTGGACCTTCTGTCACACGCTCTGACTGGGGGAGCTACAGCATCCAAACCTCTCCCTTCAGGAAAAAGAAGCTTCCAGCTGGCCACAGCTGTATGGCCATGATCTGGACTGTGCTTATCCACTGTATTTACAATCCTGTCGGTATTATTGAAATATCAAATATATATATAAGACATGTTAAAAATGAGAGTATTTCAATTATTTTTCTGTGTGCAGGTTTGTCCCACAACAGTTCCACTTAAGTAACCAGACAACAGACAGGAGGTCTGATTTCAGATAGTTACTGTGGTCCAGTCACAAGATGACAAATACTAACATCTATGCTTTTCACATCAGTATTAAGTTGTATGCTTTCAACATGAGTGGAAATCACAAAGTGAATGCAAGTATAAATATTTCATGTAAGTAAAATCAAAGGAGGCAACTGTGTTGCATTCTATTTTTCTCTTATAGCTCTTCTAAATATACTCTCTTTGATATAAACAAAATCAAATAATGCTCTCTGCTTTTACTTGGACAACTGAGGATGGATGATAAAGTTGAGATATATCAGAGTTAGCCTATTTATCTTCTTAGATGCTGTGCTTTACAGTCCTTCACTGAAGAACAAACAGATCCTGATATCACATACAAGTAATCACCACTAAACGAGTTTGAACTCTGGATAAAGTTTTGCAAGTAACATGCTACAGCAACTGGCAACACATGCTGGTAAAACACTTCTGTTCCTTTAACATTTCCTTTATTTTATTTTCTGGAGTAAGCTACTGTACTGGCAGTCCCTTTGTACTGATTTCTGTAGCTACTTTCACCCGCAGAATTTTCTCACTGGATTGACAGTCTGCAGTTTTGCACTGTGAACTGCACATTCAAATGGGGGCACTAGGTCTTTTTCTTTGTCTTCCTGTCTGTGAAAAGACCTTGAAAAAGAGCCTGGATCTAGTTATTCACCCTCAGACAGCTGACTTTTAAGCTAGCTTGCCTATGCAGGCAGGAGGTGAAATAATCTTTTAAATACAAAGGGCAGCATCCTCATCTGCTGAAACTTCACAGAGTGTCACGAGAGTTTCTTCTCAGTTCCCTATTGACACAGTGCAAGTCAGGCTGAGAAACAGAGAGCACAGCCTTGCCTCCAGAGGTTCCCTGGATTTCCCTTATTATGGATTAGCTCTGACTTAAGCTTGAAGAGTTCAGAAAATAATCAAGAATTAACAGAAAAAAAGCTCTATGAATTAAAGGAAGAAAAAGTATTAGGCATGTTTTGCAATATTTTAATGTGTGCATTCACCCACAGAGACCATCATGGACTTCATTAAATAAATAAGCTTATGTACACTGTGTGCCAATTAATGCATTAATCTGCAGAAGGGATATGGTATTTAGGCTGCACTCTCTAGGCTTCTAGAGTTTGGATGATGCAAGCCAATGATAAATTTATACCCAATGTAAATTCATCTACACTCATTATAAAAATGTTATGCATAACTTCTTGAGACTTCACAGATAAAATATATTTTACAATTATTATGGAAGCAATCCATGAATTATAATTTAATTTTCTAATATTTTTTAAATCAACTTGAAAGTATGCACTACAGGTACCCAGAATAGTTTCTGAGCCATCCTCTAGTTTCAGCTTTCATAACAATTTTCTGTTTTCATTAGGAAACATTTTAGTTATAATTAAATCATATGCTTATTTAATGGAGCAGAGGTTCTACAATAAAGCAAAGAAGTTCTAGTGTTATGATTATATAACAATAAATAAAATGCATTCTCCATTAACCCTATTTTAAATATTCATTTCCTACACATGATATTATGCTAATAATACATGTATGTAATTGTCATAGTCCATTCTAATTGTCATAGGCCATTCTAGTAACAAACAGCACAAAAACATTGGTACACAGGGAGATTCAGGAGGTCTCTAGTCCAATTTACTACTCAAAGTAAGGTCAGCCATGAGGTCAGGTGAGGTTCTGGGCTCTGGGCTTTATCCAATCTTTATGCAGGTTTTGAAAATCTCCACAGATGGAGATGCCACCAAGATTTATGTAATTTCATTTACATTAGACTGAAGAAGGATTATGGAAATAGATTTAATTTTTTGGCAATTCAAAGCATATTGATATACATTTGAATTTGCAGGAGATGATTGGAAAAGCAGAAAACAAACATTCTCAGATCTAAGATGTGCCACAGTAGTATCTTTTTATGATAGGAGTGAACAGTGCCACATAGAAGCCTTTGTTCAAATCTTGCCCTATAAGTTATTACATCTCAAAATATTATGCCCTTTGGAGACAATCATCAGGCCCCTCTGCACCTGAACTTCTTCCATCAATACTGAAGAATTGAGTTATCTCATTATCATGCAGGGGTGTTGGGACTTGTACTTCATTAGCATCTTCAAGGCATTTTTTCACCTTCAGGAGGAAAGCACTGGTACTGGCATCAGCAGCAGCACCATCTCAATACACAAATGAGGTCACACTGTAAGGAAGGATTAATGGCACAGTTTTACTTTTGCAAATGATAGTAAATATATCTTAATGAGAGTTGGCACTGCAGGTAAGAATGGCCCAAAAAGATGATATGGAAGACAAAATATTAGGGAGCAGAAATAATTTTAGATGTTAGAAGAAAAGCTGAAACTGGAAGCACAGATCCCACTTCCAGCCTAGCGCAAGGACATGGAATGGAATGGAATCTGCATAGTCTCTGTGTCAGTGAGGAATTTCTCTCACTGCTAGCATAGATCTGCCCACATTCAGTCAAAATTACAGGGTTCTGAACAAAAATTTTTTTTGTACATTTAGTAGATGCTTAGATTCTTGGCTCCTAAATTCTCAGGTGATTTAACCTATATGGGCATGGCACAGTGCAGAGTTCTGCACAGCTGAAGTTCGGGATTGCTGTGGGTGGGTGGGGGTGACTTTGGAGGTCTCCTCTGCATAATGCTCTCCAGCAGGCAGCTGCAAGTTGGTTAAGATTTGTCTCTTTACATGGTACTTATCATTTTATGTGCAAGCACTCTGTGTTTCACACAATCCTTGCACCAAAAAGGATAAGCTATGAGAGTGAACGAGTCCCAGGGAGAAATGCCATGCTTAATTATGATCTGCATTGCAGACATTCATTGCTCTTTGTTCTGAGGGTTCAGGAACTGAAATCTTGCTATCTGCATACAGTACTACCAAGACAGGCTTTCAGAGACATCACTTCATGGCCCCATATCCTTTACATTTCTGACAATGTAAGACTCAGCTTCATGAAGAATTTACTCCAGACCTGGGAAATAAGAAATTAAATTCTAATAGAATACACAGGTCAGAGGATCCATGTCTGCCACTCTTTGTCACACACCCTAAATGCTAGATTTTTGACTTAATGATATTAAGGATTTATTCCAACCTAAACACTCCTATGATTCTATGATAAAAGACATCAGATGCTTCTTCTGATATAATGGCTTTTTCAAAGAAAAGAGTGAGGCAGTCATTTTGAAAGGCATAGAATATGCCAAATCAAATGATTTCAAGCCTGTGATCTTTGGAAGATGTCTGTAGTAGGTCTGCATGCACTTCAAATAAAATGTAATCCCACATGTTGTTTTAATGCCACCTTGGTTAAAAGTTAGTAATTATCATCTAACTATGATTTTATAAAAAACTCAGGACAAACAAAAATGGCATTTCACAAAACTGAGGAAAGTTAACTGTAGAGTCTCAGTCTGCCTGCACATGAAAACATGGATTTCCAAGAAACAGCTAAATCAAATATTATAAGTAAAGGGACAAAATATGATGTTTCTGTTAATTTCAGGCTCATGTTGAAGTTTTCTTCTGCTTAATGAAGGTATTTTTTCTGGATAGGCAATAGACCTATTCACAACGACTTGGAAAGAAAATAAAAATCTCTGATATCCTGTTCATTGTTTGGTACTAGTATTTTTGCTTTACCATGATATCCAAGCCTTGTGGATCCTGTGAGATATGCAATATGTGAATGTGGTGCCTTCACGGATAATTATCTTTGTTGTCTTGATTCTTCCCTCTACTTTACCAAAACCACAATCATGGACAGGTAATAACCTTGCTTTCAATGCTCTGGAATAGCCTGAGTGGGAAGGGACCCTTAAGGATCATTGAAGTTCAGCTCCTGAACTTTGCCTTCTTTGAAAGCTACTCATGAGAGATCATTTTTCCATAGGAAAATGAGCCTATATGTCAGCTGTGTCCTTCTGACCCTTATTGAACCCCAAATACAGCATGAGCAGGAAACACATGATAAAGGGCATATAATGAGGAAAAAATACACTCAAGCCTTTCCATTGCCCCCTTTTAGGCACCAAGTTGAGGAAACAGTACAACGAAGAATTGAGAAGACGATGTAAGTAATAAGAGAATGGAGATGAGGAAAGCCAGAAGTATCTTTACGGATGAAGGTGTCACTTGCTACAGATAACACTTCCTACAAAGTGCTATCTTCACGTTTCCCTGTTTCAGCCAAAACCACATTTATTTTTCCCAGGCTTGAAACTGTGTGCCAAAATCAATGCGTTTTACAACAGTAGTGAGTAAGAAACATATAGGAACACTTCAAAGATGGAAAAAAAAAAAGAATTAACAAACTAGGAATTTCAAGTGTATTCCCCCTACAGAAATTAGAACAATAAGAGAAGTGAGATAGAAATGTTCAGGTTTGAAATGCTTTCTTAAAACATTGTTTCAATTTTAACTCATTTACCCTTCTTGAAAAATTCCAGCCTAAATTCTAAATCACTTAGAATTTCATATTGAAGAGTTACTTTATTTTATACCCAATAAGGCTTTCTAGTGAAAACTGGCCCTGCTGTGAAGTAAATACGCAAATATTCTAAAGTTGAACTTGAGATATGGCGATTGGCATTAAACTGCTGATAAGTTAACATTATGCACAACTAAATGCAGTTGTTTCCATCAACCAGCTGATTGCTATTCCTCCCATTGCAAACAGGAAATGACTTCATGGAATCAATCCGACTGCTGACAACTTAATGGAGACGACTATAATGCAATTCTGACTCTACACAGCACAACTGTTCCCTGAAGTATATATTCTATTGATATTTCGTAAAAATGCCTTCCATCCAGTATACTTCTGGATCTGCAAAGCGTGCTTTTTCACCTGACAGCTTCATGATGAAGTTGTATGGTGCCTGACATAGTGTTTCTTAATGTTTATGAGGCAACACGTGCAGACAGCGAAATGAAACCTAATCTTTTAATGACTGTCTCCTGCTAGCATGCCACTATCTCCAACAGCAGTACTTGCTGGTTTCATTTCTTGTAGCTTCATTTATTACAGGTTTTTCATTATCTCAGTACTTCATGCAGAATCTACTTAGAAATGAATACATATTTGACCAAAGGCCATAAATACGAAGCAAGCAATAAAAAGTCTGACTCTGCAGAATATTACATTACCTGTGCAAAAATACTATGTAACAACAGTAGTTGAATAGGGAGTCTCACTTAGATACACATACACACACACACAGAAATATATATATATATATATGTAATTAAGAGTAGAATTGGGAACCAAAATATAGCCAGATAGGAAAGAGAAAACCGGTTCAACACTGTAATTTCAAAAGAAGCAAACACAGATGCTCCTGAAGAGGTCTCTTGAAAATCTATCAACCCAATCAGCTGTTTGGATTCACTTAGAAAAAGTTGCCTCTGCCCATGACTAGTATGTTCATTAACTCTGTGCTATTGCACAGTTTCCAAGAAAGGTCAAGGTGCAAGTTTCCATGATATTCAGGATAAATTTCAAATCATCACAGAACACTTACAAGAGGTATCAGTTTTTGCTTTGCTAGAAATAAGAATAATAATAAAAAGATTCCTTTTATTTTACTCTAAGATCAAAGCAAATGTACTGTGAAAAAGAACTTCAGTACAGTATTATATTAAAGGACATTTGCCTTTTCAAACTTCATTTTACAGACCGTTTAATATTTTGTTAAATGAAAACTGACCATAGGAAAAAACCCCTAAAAACAACATGTCCTAAACTAAATTAAGATGGATGTAACACAGCATAAAACCCTGTTCCTGTTATCTCAAGTTACCATGGAAATAATACATAAAGCACATATTAATCCCATGGGCAATTGCTGAAGAACATCTTTTGAGCACTGCTAAAAGCATTTAAGGAGACTGAAAATATAAACTTCTTTTCGAAAATGAGCTATAAGTGAAACAAAGAGCGATGAGATGCTAATTACTTAACTGACTGGATGGGTTATCTATCTGTCAAGAATTCCTACAATCCATCACAATTGCTGTGTAGAACCAAATGGTACAGCATCAAATTTAGAAGAAGGAGGTAATCACTTCTTTGCTCTCTGAACTTCTCTCTAGCAGTTCTGATTCAATAAAACACTTAGGAGATTTTTAACATTAAGATCCAAACAGTTTCAAAGGAAAGTTTCCAATTTGGAATACATTTTGCTTCTATCCTGTGTGTAATTCCATAGAGTCATTCTTAATTTTATCCCTGATTTAAGTGTTTTGTAGAACTGTAGATAGATGGTGGATAAAAAAAAAAAAAGAAGCTGATCTGGACAGTACAGTCAGATTTCATCCCAGGCAGATGAGTGCATTTCAGTATTTATGTATTTATGGATACGTATTTATATTTTACTTAAGAGGCAATATATACTGAGGTGGTGATGAAAGACAACATGTGAACCATTATCTGACAGCACTTGGCCATCTGTGCAAAGCTATGGTTTTCTTTAGTTAATTTTATGCTTGTTACTTGTAGTGATAGATGACAAGAATTAAGTTTCTGAAATTCTGTTATGTATAGATTAAATTAAAGAACAATAAACGATAAATGGTTTAGCTGTGGCTTAAATGACAACCATATGGATAATAAGATTTAGCATATGATAAGGAAAATTTTCAGTGGGGTGAAATGTAGTCTGATGTCTATTAACAAGGTATATTTTTTCACTCTCTAATTTCTAAAACAGGATAAGGAAGATTAAATGAGGTTCACTCACAGTGTGGGCTGGTCTCCAACTGCTAAGCTCTGTGGGGCATATGCAGAGATAAAGTGTCTTCTAATTACTTTTGTTCAATTCTAGTTTTTTGTTGGTTTGTTTTTTGGGGTTTTTTTTGGTTTCTTTTTTGCTACAACTTCTTACTGAGGGTTGTAAGTAACTTAATGAAGTTTAGTAAATTATAATGATAAATTATATGCAAATGATATGTATTTTTTATTTGCTCCTGACCTGATTTCTGAACTGTTTGCTTTTAATGGGACCAGTGATTCAAAGAACCATGAACTTTTGACATTTAACTGATACTTATCTAATTACAAATTAGCTTTAATTGTTTTCTTACGGAGAAATTTCTATGAGCTGGAAAGTACTTGGTTTTCATAATTTTTTAAAATATGCAGTATCTTAGAAATAATACTTGTATTAAGAGTCAAGTTTTTTTTCATTCAGTGAAATATATCTCAGACCTCAGAACTTAGACAGCTGGAGTTAGACCATGACACTGGTAAAAGAAATGTAGGAAATCAGGTAAAGGAAAAGCATGCTCTAAAGCCTAATTGGTTAATTCTATGGCTGACTGATATAATCTTCATATAATTCTAGTCATTGATGACTAGAACTTTATTTTATTATCAAGTATGGCAGACAACTCTCATGAAAAGATACAATTTATTTATGATTTGTATTATTGTTACATAGTTTTTACTATTATTTGCTGCTTATTACCTTTGAAAATGTGTTGAGTAGTAAGTATGCAAAGACTAAGTAAGAAATATGATTAAAGATATATTCAAGGAAGTTCCCTAGTCAAAGAGGGACAATGCATGTGCTTTTCCCTCTTATAGACGAATACCAAAAGAACCCAGAACTCAGGAAAACTTTGAATTACACCTATTTAAGAGGTATGGTTTAGTAATGTTAAATTCTGATTGAATTATAGAATAAATATGAACTAGAAGAAATTTCTTAAAATCCACGAGTAAGGTGGTAGAGGGGTCATGTATCCTGAACAATTTCAGTAAAAAAGTGCAATTTCAGAAAACTCTGTAGTAACAATTCCAATTCCCTCAAAATTTCCAGAAGCGTGAAAGCAACAAAGGAAGACCTTCAGTGAGTTCAGCAAAGCTCACAGAAATTCATGCTATTTTATATTCCTCTTTGAAATTGTGCTTCAAAGTCAGAAGTTAAATACTATGGTATTTGTTCTTTAGTCAAGTTGTTTTCACTCGCTTTAGCACACAAGGCCATTTGCACATACAAAGCAATCTGTTTCCAAATAAAGCCATGCTGCAGCCACACTTCTCAGGTTTCTGAAACTCAAAATAAGCTTAGAAATCCTTGGAATTTGGTCTTACTTTCCACTAAATTCTAAGAACTGATTTGAGGCCTTGCCATAGCAAATCCCTTGATGGGAAAGGCCTTTTAGGAAGGGGCAGTCAGAGGGTGATACAAGGTGAACTTTTTTGTCAGAGCATCATTTGTGTATTGGCTTAGGTAAGAAAAGCTATTTAATGCCTATTCTTTTGTTTTTAGGGAATTTTCATTAGGAAGATAAGAAATATGAGGATCTACCATCAATACTTTCTAGATAAAACTGGAATTTCGTTTGCTATTGCTTGGAAGAAACTCTGTTTTCCAGTTGTGAAGATACAGCATTTGTTGTCTTTCTAGTCAGATTGTGTTTGCCATATGGTGTAAATAGGATTAAGGAAACTGGAAAGATCACCTTGCTATTCTGATGTTATGAATAATGTTATTGGACCCATGGGGAAAAACACTTATATGAATAATATTAAGTAGTTTAAAGCTGATTATCTGTCTGATTACAAAAGGGACTAAACCACTGCAGAGTAATTTAACTGCAAAGATAAATTGTAAATAAAAATTGTATGAACAATATTTTTGTTATCAGAAAAATAAACAGGTGTGTTTTCGTGACTCTGAGCTGTCTTAGCAAACAAGAGCTAATTTTTACCCTGCTACTTCCAGTCACATAAAGACCATCTGTTCATTCTTTTAAATTCCAATTAGTGGTATTGACTGATCTTCTACAAATGCTTCTTCTAAGCTTTGCCTGCATGAGTGTTCTCCTTTGATAAAATAAACCTGGTGAAAATATGGCTGCCTCCTTGAAGAAGCTAACTGCTTTCCCCACTCAGGTGTCCTTTTCAGCATCCCAAGGCATGCAATATTAAGATATTGTTTTGAAACTTGTGTACTCCTTCTGCAAATATATTGTAGCTGTCCTTAAACATTCTTAAAAGGTGCATCAATAAAATGGATGGTTTGTTCAGTGCACAGCTAAGCACACAGATAAATAATTTACAAAGTTAAGGAGTAGTATACTTTGTCAGGGAAGAAGAAACTGTACTTTTAGTTTAAAGCCTTCTTCCACAAACCCCCTTCTTATGGAATCTAAACAAACAAACAAACAAACAAACAAACAAATAAATAAATAATGCCCAGGAAAAGATTATGTTAACACAAAAAGAATGGTACATACAGTGAGGAATGTATTAAGGAAAGATGCAGGGAAATATTAGCTGCAGAATTATTCCCTTTCTTTTAAAGCACATGTCCAAAACTGGTTAGTTTGATCCAAGTTTAGGAAAAGTCAGTCTGCTTATTGGTAAAAAAATTTCATAAATGAATGAAAATATCACCTGCATTGATGAGAAGAAAGTATTCTGTTCTTGATAGATGATGATCTGACATTGTCTGCTTGTTCTAAAATTATCTCTCCACTGTAATAAAGCAACGTCTTTGTAGACAAAGAAGCCTCTGTCACTAAAGGAAATCCATCAAGAATAAAGAAGTGGTAGGTCATACCTACAAAATTTGTGTTGCTCTGTTACACTGGAGTGATAATACACATTACTGATATATAATCCTGATGTGCAACAGTTGCAGATGTTGAAAACAAAACTTTTGCAACCCCTCAGCTGCCTTCTGGCAACAGGTGCATGGCAGGAGGACAATTTATTTTGATGACTAGAGATTTATGTTATTGTGCAGCTTTGACAATTAAAAAGTCACCTCTTTTTTATGCAAAAGATCAACTTGTCTAAAAGAACCAAACAAACATGACAACTACTGAATCCCCTTATGAATTTTTTTGCAAACTACTGTTCAGTCTATCCAGTCTTTGCACAATGGAAGATTTGGTTGCTCTTCAGCAATTTATGCTGTCATTTCTCCAGGCTAGAAGGATGTCTTGCTTCATTAGACATCAGAAATTAGCCACATAATTCCCTATATATATATAGCCAAGAATATTTTAAAGAAAGATTACCACTCAAAAGAATGCTATTTAAGAATTGAGGTTATCTATATTCGTTAGAGTGGAGTTACGTTTTCTGTAATAAGGCAAACAATAACATTATGTTAAAGGTTTTAAAACTTGTCTTTTAGCTGCTGCAATAGTTTTGCTTTGGATTTATATACCACCACTGACACAGCATAAATATCAGAAAATCTTTTATTTTTTGCACCAGATTCAGTATTGAAATCTTTCCAATTTTTAAATTGATGCATAACTTAAATTTCATAATGAAGCTGTACATTTTTCAGTATTTATTTGGACTAAGAAAATAATGCATGGATATTTTAATTACTAAGCCAAATATGTAGAAATAAAAATATACATAATATACAAAAGTAAAGTATAATAAGAAAAATATAGTAAGAAATATTGTATGTATGTAAAGATATATAGTAAGTAAACCTGAAGATTTTTTGCAATTTTGCTTATAGGATATCTGCTACATAAACCTCTTCTTTTAAAATAATTTTTCAAAAGGCCCTTGTACTTTCAAGTGCTAAATCCAGCTGTTAATCATCCCCGTGCGAGCCATTCTAACCCAGTGCATCTTCAGACTGCAAAACCATTCAAACCACGTTTGTTAAAAATGAGGTGGACATTAGCATATCTCTCAGGAGCACTGCTTAACCTTAATAACTAAGCTGTTTGTTGAACCTGAGACCACACCATAGGGGTTTATCTGTACATTTGTTCCAATAAGATAAGATTCAACACCTGAGACAGTGCACTTGGAAATTTGTTTTTTGTATTTCCCATTCTCAAGCAAGGGCAAACTTTCTTCTGTGCAAACAGAAATACAGCAGTTACCAGCAGACTCTCAGTATATAATGCTCCTTCCAAAGGAACACTTCTGAAACAGCACAGCTCTCCCAACAGGAGAAATCCAAATAACTATTGTAAAGAACTGTGTAAAAACCCTTAGGAATCCCACCTCCATACAAAACAAAATACACACAAAAACATATAGCAAGAGAACCAGAGCACCTGGAGTGGGATTGACCTCAACTAAACTCAGCTAACAGCCTCCCCTGCAGCAGACTTCAGCTAATCCAAATTAGGCTTTTACAGTACAATAGGATTAATTCCACTGAGCGCAAAGAGGCAATACCTACACTGCTGAACAAAACAAGGTCACAGAGAGTCCTCTGCCCTTAAAGACAAATGGCATAAGCTGACATACTGCATAAACCCATCTACTGGTTGTTATTTGGCTTCTGTTCCTTTTACATTACACTGCTGTTTGTAGGGGTGGGGTTTTTAATTTCAAACTGTATGATATAGCACTGACGTTCCATCAGCTGGAGTGACATTTTTACAGCAAAGAATGAAACTGAGAACTGTTTAGTGGAAGGTGTCCTGGTCCACATCATGTGAGTTGGAACTAGATGATCTCAAGTGTCCCTTCTAACTCAACCATTCTTTGTTTCTGATTTGTTTTCCACGTGCCAGAGGGCAGCATGAGGACAGGTGGGACACTACTGGTGTTGCCGTAGGACTCGTGGACTGTGAAGGCTACAGAAAGCCAGGACTGCTGCAATCCTTCTCATACCATACATTGGGAACTGCCCTCCAGGAATTCTCCACAAACAACTCTGGGGCTCTGTCTTGCAAAGAAAGAACTAGGTGGTAAGGGCACAAACCATGCCAGGAATGAGCAGCAATCCAATTCCACATCCACCTATAAAGCCATGCTTTATACAGTACAGACATAGTTCCTAGTCAAAAGTAGAGACTTGGGTAAATGTGGTGGGTAAATCAATGAAAACAGAAGCAGGAAGAAGTTAGAACTTTTCTAAGAAAGAAGTAGATATGAGATGCTTGAAGAAATAGAGTGAAATAAAAAGGCACAGATACTTAGGAAAACATGTGCAAAGCAAATAAATCAACTCCCAACATTAATCAGACTCTCCAAATAAATTTATGTCTTCTTTGAGAGTCTCACATGTGCAATACATAATAAAGAGGGGTGCAACTAAGCCCTTCACTTGAAAATTACACAAGGTCCACATGTGCAGCATCACTAGCATTGTAATGTTTAGAAAAGCAGCCAAATATTTGGATCAGACCTTGTGTTTTTTACACATACTTTGTCCTATCCTCAGTTTTTTGAAGACACTAATTCAGTTAAGGCCAATATCAATATTTTCCTGTTCTACACCCTGAAAAAATTTGAAACTGATAAGCAATTATAGACTATTGCCCCTTTTTGATTAAAAGGAAATCTTCCTAGATAGAACACTTTTTTTTTTCCTAATTTGGTTTAATTTGATTTTTTTCTGGTTCAAATAGTAATGAGAATCTTGTAGTTGGAACACAACTGACTGTGCATTTTCAAATATGAAGAAACAAGAAAAGATCCAAACTATGCAAATAAATAAAAAAAAGTATGGGTAATTTTTATTTTCAGTTTTAAGCACTGCTGACTGTTTTGTTTACAGTACTATTCTTTATTGCCATCACAGACCTGTACACAGCATTCTTACAGCCCCCTTTGCATTTAAATCCCAATAAAAATTATAATGTTCAAATTATCAAGACAAACAGCTTCAAAACTTGGTGGTTTGCCTTTTTTTTTTTTTTTTAACAGGAAATACTGGTGCTTCTGTAGTTTCTATGCAGTTAATCTCTTCAAAAGCTCCTGTCAGAAAGAGAAGAGGTGAGAGATGTGCAAAAACTGCTACAATGAAAAGCATAAAGGGACACCTGGCAGAATTCATGTGCTCATATGTGTATGGACGTGTATAGACCTCTCTCTGCCAGTCTGTCTGTCATCCATTCATCACCAGACTTGCTCAACTCTCCCCAGTCATGCCTTAAATTCTGTTTTTATTTATTAGTTTTATAGTGCTGGTACCATACTGAGTAGATCAATTTCTAGAAGACTTTGTAGTGGCACTTCAGAAACCTTAAATGCTCTCTACTAAAAGTTAACAACCCCCTTTTATGATGTCCTCATACCTGAAGCCTTGATTGCTATTTTCAAAACAATGCATAGTTAAATTCAATTAAAGTTTGAAATGACAAAGGAGAAATGGATCCAGAAGCCTCCCAAATGCTATTCTGTATTGATGCAGCAGCAAAGGGATAAGCCATCTGATAAGCACAGTCAAAGGCAGTGTATGTGACACCAGCTCCATAAAATGTCACATTCTGAACATGCTGTCTTGATAAGTACAGCTTTCACCTTTCAAAAATTTATTTATTTAGTAACCTTAGTCCAAGAAAAAAAAAATTATTCTCTTTAACTGAGGATTACTTGTCCCATCATATATATCAAAAATTTTTCATGGTTCTCAGGACAGCAACCATTTGGGAATAATATTTGCAGGTATAAAAATTTAAGAAAGTCAAGTGACTCTCCAGAATTCGTAAGGTAGTAACATCTTTTCTGTAGGACTGCCTAATCAAACATGAAACATTTGGCAAGCATCAGGATGGGAAAGGGAAATGGAACAAGTTTTGCCAAGGAAAAGAAAAACTCTTCTTAAATCATGAAATGGCCTCTGATGGCACAACATGGTTTGGAATTGAGTTAATTATAAATTAGTGCTACCCTGATGAAAGTTTCATCTGAGAGCTTTGCACTTTTTGGAAAGTTAGTTCCTTTTCATGCATGGTGTCAGTCCTTAAAAAAAAAGCAAAATAAATTTAGTCCATTTATGTGTATAAGGCCATAAAAAGTGGTGTGGCATGGACAGCAGTCCCTGGTTTGGGCATGTTTTGGTTCACATATAATATTTAGGAAAAAACTTCATGAGTGTAAAGCAGAGGAGTACAAGCTTCCCTAAACTAGAGAGGAATTTACTGGCATGCTCTCACTTAAGTTACTTCCAAGTGAACTTCAAGTCAGGTTTATTTTAAGCACCTTTGCATATGTTTTCTTCAGTGGAAATATCTTTCTAAATCCAGATATTTAAAAATACTCTGTTTCAAGCTCATATGGTAAATGGTTGTCTTAATTTAAACTTCGAACTTCTAAAAATATATCCTTTCCACAAAGTCATTCCAGGTAGTTAATAAGCATGTTCAATGAGTTAAGCTGTGTGTAAAAGAAGAGTTTATGACTTTCCCATCTATTCCATTAATCCTCAATTATTCAAAATTTTCCAAGTCTCAGCAAGAGAAATATTTATGTCTCTGGGAAATAATGATTTCTGTCCTTTCAAGTACACTCACCATATCCAGAAGGCTACAAAACTGTATTAAAAAACCTATGCTTAACAATGAGTAATTTTCCTGGATTACATGTTCATTACAGACTGTTCAGAAACTCTTACACCTTAAGCCTAGCAGGAAACTGCTGCATGCTTTGGAATACATTTTCATACACAAAAATACCTCAGCCTCAGCTATTAGAATATTAACAGCATAAGAGTAACATTTATAATATAAATTTTAACAATTAGGCTTTTTTCTTAAACTTGCCTTTTTTAGTAAAATAGTTCCCAAACCCACCAATATCTACAGCATAAAGATAAATAATTGCCTAATGAATATAAAAAACCCCTTTAATTGTATTGTAGTGTGCATACAGATGACTGACCCAGTAAATTAAAAAAAAAAAAAAAGATTCTAAGATGGAATATCTAAAGGACTCTGCTCCCAGAGTTGCATTTTTAGAGATAACAAAGCAGGCACACAAAAGGCTCCTTCCTGTAAAAATTTCCTGTATGTCTACAGCTGCTCTATAGCCTTGCAGTCCATTCTTGCACACCAAAATGATTTCTTCAAGTGTTTCCCCTGGTGGTGAACATCCAGGCTGAGGCCCTGTGAGACCCAGCTGCAAGGTGGCTGCAGGGTGCCCTGGCAAGGGCTCTGTGCTTGTGCAAGGTGTGTGTCAAGGAGGAGCAAAGGGGGAAAATGCCACATTTCAAAGCAAAGATGAGGATGTACAGTCCCACGGCTACCAGGGCAAACCAAATCCCAGGCCTTCCCATCAGGCTCCAAGGTGTTTAATAGAAAAGGGTAAATAATATGTAAATGTACAGACATAAAAACTGTAACTATGAAGCAGGAAATTTTATGTTTCCCACTCACATAAAGTATTTTCAGTTCACACGCAATTTCACTGAATAAAGGTGATTCACTGTTAAAACATTCTAATTTAAAATGAACTATGTATTGAATAAATTTAACTTTTCTTTCACTTTTCATTTATCTGCAAGTAAAGTTCATAGTTTTAAGCTGACATAAGTATATGTGTCGACATTTATGGAAAAAAAAAATCTCTGCCCTTATTAAGAAGATTGTGACTTTTATTCTGTGGCATGCAGAAGTGTGCTGCTCTTTCTACTTGTGTGATGATGAACGCCACAAGACATTGCTACAGTTCCCAGGCTGGTAAACAAAAGAGACAGAGAGAATAATTTGGGTAAAGCACTGTGGGTGTGAAGATTTCTGCAAGCATATACACACATTTTTTGCAGTTATAAATTGAATTGCCCTGGGACAACTTGAAAGAAAATGTACCTATATATTTTCTAGGTTGAGAGAATCTTATTTTTTGCTTCAACCAAATGTTACTACTTTTTAAGCTTGAGACTTCTAAAGTATAGAACAGATCATTGTGTCTTATCCACAGTTTCTGCAAATTCCTGTGCTCCTGTATTCTACCTGTCTTTATCACTTCTTCCCTTCCCTTTGCAGAGTTTTAATCCTTTCATTTGTATGTTTCAAGGGAGTAGCTCTTCTTTTTTTAAATTTTTAATTTTAATAGCTTTATCAGCTCTAGCCCATTCCATTATTCTCTCTGTTTTTTTCAACAGATGTTATTAGGTCTTTTGGTCTCCTCTTTTTCCTGAATATAAGCAATTAAGTTTGAGCCAGTTAAACACCTCACATGTTCTTTAAGTAGATTCCGTAGCATTTCTCAGCAGTGAACTTATCTGAAACCATGATCCCATTTCCTTAATCTTTCTAGCTTTCTTTGAGGTTCTACCCATTTTTTTACATAGCCTGAATAATTCTGTATCCCCTTCAAGTATGGAAATCTTTCTTCTAAATTGCTAGTCAGACATCACTGAAGTTATTTCTGAATCTTATGCTTGACATCCTACTGCTAACAGCAACTTATGAAAGATCTCACTGGAGTCCCTTTCAAAGTGAAAATGGATTATACCACCAAATTTCTCCTCATCCACCACTTTAATCTATTAAATGTTTATAAACAAGCAATGTGAGAATATTTGGTTTTGTTTTTCTCCAGCACTACAGATAGCACTCTGCAGTATAATGGTTATATCTTCCATAATTTCACTCTCCATTAACATTTCAACTATTTGAATAGTGGTTAATTAAGATTCACTTACCATTTGCTGGTAACATTCTGTTACCAGAAAAAAATTACAAGTTTTATATGTACCATTTTGTGAAAGAAATAATTTTTATTATAGAAAACATCTACATATATGTAAAATAGAAAAAGAAAGTATATACTTATATTAGTATATCTCAGTCAGTATATATAGTTAGCTCAGGAAGTTTACTTTGTGAACTCATGCTTTGTCTAGTGAAATTTAAAGATAAATAAGTAAGTCAAGGCACTAAGCTATCCATAAGTACATATGCAGAAACATAAAATTATGAAGCAAAAGAGTGACACCTGAAAATTATATCACCTCAACAATCAGAGCAAGACAACCACTGTCCTAGATATGTTCTAAGGAAGGTTCTATGCAGCCTTCCCCTCACTGTTTGCCTTCTAATCAAAATCTTTTCTATACAATGTTTTTTAATTGTTAGTACAGAATTTTAAAGCAGTTTTATGGTAATCAGTGGTGATATATATAGTGCTTAGCACTGTGTTTAAGGAGCAATATTAATAGTCTGCTAAGATTAACTGGCTAATGTTAGCCCTACGTAGTTAAAAAGAAGTATATATTTTTACATGAATTTTGATGCTTTTGCCAAAAACCTGCCATTCTTGATCCAGTGATGAGACCAATGTTCTTACTTCCAGAGAAATTATTTTCTCGCTAGATGTCTAAGGGTTGATTCTGGTCCAGCTTCCATAGATAAAATGAGTGTATCATCACCAGTTAATTAATCTGATGAAACTTTCATTGTTACCTTTGACTAGCAAATGAACACTACTAACAGCAAAATCACAGGTGGAAGGGAAAACATCTAAAAGCTCTCTAAAAATGTAAGTCACATTTACATTCTTATGAATTTTTTTGATATCCATGAAACTGATGTTTAGTCTTACTGCAAAAAAAAAGAACCATTAGTGCCTGTCATATTTCTAGAATTTTAAAACCAAGCTTTGCCTTTCTGTCTATAAGCATATACATACAGATATATGTATACATTTGGGTCATACACATTTGGGTCATGTGTTTGTGATATGCTCCAGGGAGTGACCCTTCCCCTAACCAAATGAGTCCTTAATGATTCAAGCCCATCCTGCTCTTTCTGAATCAGTCTGCAAGCATCTCCAGGCTATATATAATTTGGCTGTAATAGGTATTTCACAAGCCTTTTCAAGATACTCAGCACACCATGAATAGCATTTCTCTTGCTGTGTGACACCAGCTGTCATAAAGGGCTTACCTGAGGTCAATTTAATTTTAGGGTATGAAGCATTGTAGCAGTATTTTTACAGTTCTTTAAAAATTAATATTTCTATATGGAATGGCCATGTTAAATGGCTTCCTTGGTACCTGTCAAGCTTTTGATTTGGTGTCTGGAAGCTGAAAGTAACTGCTGTGTACCAAAAAGCATGGCAACCCTCCTGGCCTGCTGGAGCCATCCTTGGCAGAGAGACCTTGCTGATGCTTATCTGCAGACAGACACAGTTGGTCCACTCCAAAAAGGGATTCCAGGAGTCATTCTGCATGCATGAAATGTGAACAACCGGGAAGAACAGGTTCTGCATTGAAAAATTGAATGATTCAAACTGACAGTGTAGATACAGCTTCTGTGACAGCAGCATAAATCCACAGCACTGGCATAATTGATTCCTCTTGTCCCACATCCCTCCTGCCTGGTCTTGAAGGAAGGCTAAAATGTGTGACTCCAATCATAATTAAAATTCTATAAAGTCATCCTCAAGACTTCATTAGAATATGCAATAAAATATGTATTTGTCTATAATTGTCTTGCTGTTTGGAACACTTAGAAGATCTTCTCCTATGCAATTTGCACAGTATCTAAGAAGTTGCTACTCCTCTTTTTAAAAAAGGGTGTTATAAATAAAGTTATAACAATATATTATATTTATTAATCTTATACATGAGGGTTAGTATTTAATTTATGGCAAAGTTTTATTCATTCAGTTATGGTTATTGAAAGCACATCAATGTCCACATCTGTCAGCATTTTACACCTTTTTAAATGCTTCCCTCTCAGAAGCAGGATACTGGGAAATTGGACCTGTGGTGTACCCATGGAAGGGAAAGAGAAATTCAGTCCTCTGCTGTAGAAATACCTATCAACCACTCTGAAGAGCTGAGAAACTCATATATAAAGGACAGGCAACTAAAATGAAATATTCTCAACATTTTTTAAATTTTGAAGTGTTTTCACTGCTTGTATGAAAACTATTGATAATGCAGAATGAAATGTGTCTAAGAAACAAAATATATGAATATATGCAGAATGAAATGTGTCTAAGAAACAAAATATATGATTAATTTTCCTGACAGCTTCTTTAGCTTAAAAGCATATGCAGATTAGAAAGAGATATTTATATCTGTCATTTTCTCTTGGTCACCAACATCTTTATAGATATCTTGGAGCATGTACAAATTTGGGCACATCAAAGTAAAGATGGCATTTAAAAATCACCAGGGAAAAAAAAAAGTTTATTCAAGCAAAGAACTGAAAATGTGCCCTTATAAAACTATTGACTCAAAAAAAAAATCAATACTATTAACTGGATTTAAGTGACTAAAAAGGTATCAAAAGCAATCAAAAGAAAATGGACCACACAAAATTAGTCTTGAAGTCACTGAAGCACACATAGACTGTCAATGTATGGGAAAGTTAAGTGCTCTGAAATTTGAAAAGTAGTTTCATGGAACTCTGGGACTAAAAGAATATAGTTATTTAAGAAAAAACTGAAAACAACCAACACAATAAAAAAATATTGTATTGAATTGATCCAACTGACTAACTTGCTTTGTTTATGTAGGCATCTCATGGATCAGAGATGAGGAACTTTTGAAGACTTAAGAAGAAATGCTAAATGAACAATCAAAAATGAAATCCTACCAAAGCAGACAGACTGAAATACTTATTTTCTATTCAGTTAAAAAGTGAAGAATATCCTTTATAAAACCACGTCTCAAATGAATATGACAAGCCTATAATTCAGAACTTTTTTTTTTAAGTTTTAAAGTAATTTTAAAATGTCTTCCTGTAATTTAAGTTTAGATTAACTTTCTGCCAAGTTGGCAACAGAAACTATTGGCCTTTTTCATGTTAATTTTGGAAATATAAATCATCTAAGTAGGAAATGGCACTATTTATTACAGCAACTGGATTCTGAATGTTGTTCCAGTGTGGAAAAGTTGGAACGGTTCCTTTTTGTGTCAAAAGGGCACAAATATGGATCCTTACCCAGGGGCCTGGAACACAGCCTATGTCTTTACATTAGTATCTTCAGTGGCCCTATTGATTGTAGTTGAGGGGATAACATATGTTCCACATACATGCAATAATAATTTACAACAACAGCAAAAACTCAAATGGGTCTCTGGGTGGGTTGCATAAAAACTAGTGGATTCTGGAAGATGCTTAACAGTTTTGGAGAAATTAAGAAGAATATGTTTCTGGTGTCACCAGGAAATTGAATTCAGATCATTTGTGTGCTCTCTGTGCAGCAGCAGTGGGTTGCTAAGTACAAACACAGAAGGCAATGCTGTCATACTGACAGAGGCCCTGGATGGCCTGGGAGCATAATTTTTAATCAGTCCCAAATTTCACAGTAAGTGAAAGGACACAAGAGCCACTTTGTAAATGTAGTGTTTCCCACTGGATGGGAAGAAAACAAGGAAGGGTGGTATTCAGCAAGCCCTGTAGGTTCCCTCACACAGGAGCTCACTCCTCTTCAAACAAGGGTGCAGACAAACCTAGAAATTCTGTGGTATTATCTGCTTATTATTTTTATTTTGTGATCAGCCTGGCAACCCAGCAATTCATCTTTCACACTCTTCAGGGTCTCTGAAGCAAAAACTGAGCAGCTTTCAGTCCTAAGCTATGCCAAACCCAGAATGTAGAGAAATCTGGACAGTTACCAGCAAAGGTCACTGAATGGTGCTAGATGGTTGCACCAGTGGTGGTGTTGTCAATAAATCTGTTTCTCTTTCTGACTTCAGAGCACCCAATATACTTCCAAAGCACACCTTCAAAGCAAAGGCAGATACTGAAAACCGGTTGTACATTGCCCCTTACTTCTTTTTTATTCTTCCTTTCCCCCCACAGCTTTCCCGTATCTGCCTCTGCTGCATGTTTTCACAGCAGCCTGGGACCCCAGTTTTTGGCATGTCAGAGCTTCTTGGCTCCTAAACATAATCATGTTGAGCAGAGCTTTGTCTTACTTGAGCTACACCAATTTGTCAAATTTCATACCTTTGTCAAAGGTATGAAAAATTCAGAGTGGTACAAAAATGGTATTTTTGGTAACACATTCCAGTTGGTTTTCTGACATAAAGTCACTGAAAAATGTAAGTTGATGGTCAACTTCTTAGTCCTAAACCTGTCACGCAGCAAACCAGTTAGTTGTGCTTCTCTCTTTCTTATATATTACAAGTACACATATGACCTTGTATTTTGGTATGTTAAATACTTAACATGACTAGTTTAAGAGACAAATACTGTACTGTGTTAATTTGCCTGACACATGACACATTTAGTTTTCAGAATTTCTTAATTTTAATTTTGATATATGATTGTAAAATAATGTATGGCTCATACAAGAATCTGAAATCTGTACCTAATGGGCTTCAGGAAAAATTGTGGTGTCTTCCTAAATCTGTTTCAGCAGCTGTCTACACAGCAGGAGGAACAAGCTTCCACATTCCAGTAACTGCTAATTACCACTGATGCAGAGCCCTATCCTATGGCACTGCCACCTCATTTCAAAGCAGTGCAGGAATGGCTGTGGACAAGACTCAAATAGGTGTTATCTCTGCCTTTGGGGGACTGTTGTGGGTCCACTGAGTCTTAAGTTGGGGCATATCTTTAGCTGAAATTCAGGAGTTTTACCTAGTAGGGGTAACAAGGTTTGCCTTCAGATTTCTACTTGATATTCTATGGATGCGTCCTCTGACTCCCACATGACTTTATAGCACTTTTCAACATAAAGGTATTTTTTCACTCCAATAAGCATTCTACCAGGGTTTCATGTTTAATACTTTACATTTAATATGTTTACTAGCAGTCATATTCTTTAGTAGAAAGCCTTCGTTTGCCATCCAGAATGACACCATCAGCATGTAAAAGTCCATCCTACACTGTTTTTCTCTTTTAACAGATCCAACATGGAGCAGTTAAAAGTTATTTAGCAATTGACGTTGACATAACTTTGCCACAAGCAACTGAAGCAATTACAAGACCTGGGATGGGTGCAGCTGAAACACCTTGATAAGAAAGCAATGAAAAATGACACATCACACAAGCAGAATGGTTTCATCAGTGCAACACTAAATCAACATGTATGTTTCTGGCACTCCCCATTCTTTTGATAATGGAATAATCAAAAGGAGAGGAGGACTGATATCCCCAATTTTTTCTGACAGACTGGAAATGAACTAAAATAAAGCATGCCTGTGCACTGTCATTTGATTGTATTTTAGTGAAGACAGTTTCAATTTAGTGCTCCATAAAACATTTCATATTTTAGTCTGGCTTGCCTGTGGCTGGTATAAGAAGATAATCTGTTTGTTGAGTTTTTCCTTCATTCCCTAACAAAAATCAGTATTTACCATGACCACCCAAATCAGGCAGGATATCACAAAAGCAACAGAAGAACAAATCAAATTTGGAAAACAGGTTACCTGATGTTCTGTCCCTTGTGCAGACATTATACCTGAAGAGTGGCAAGAATTAATGAGAGAAACAAAACACTCTGACCACTTGGGCAGAAAAGGCATCTCTATACCACAGAATGAGCTGTTTCTCCCATCCTATTAAAAGAATGAGATCTATCCACAAGAAACCATTTATTTCTCAGCCACTTCCGTATACAGAATAATTTGGTATTTGTTAACTTCTTTTTCCAAAGTTAACCATGAGTATCATTAGATGAGTAAGCTGATTTCTCAGAAGACATTTAGCATTCTTAATACTTCACTGTATTTTTCCCTTTTCACTTACAGTATCCATAAAGTGCCTTTGATAGCATATCCAGATGAAATGTCTTCTCATCCTTCAAATGTTACCACATATGACAAGTACAGGAGCTTTTGTGAAGCAGTAAGGTGTTTTATTTTAACACAAAAGGCAAACCTTACTTTTAATATCTACTACCATGCAAAGAGATCGTCCTATTTGTGCATTTCTATTACTGTAACATTATGCAGTGAAATATCAGCTACAATAAATAATAAAAACTCTTTATTAGAGAAGGTTTCCAAAGGTGTGAGTAGCAGAAGGAATGCACAATGGCACTTGCAAAGTCATCTTTTCAAGCTTCAAGCATGGAGCCTGATAAATCGAGGCAAAACTAAGTAAGTCTCTAGAATCTATTTACTGAAGATAAGCATTTAAAGAGAGAGTGCAAGGGAAGGGCAAAGTGTATTAAGTGGTTTCAATAAAAAAGTGAAAATTTGGTTCAGTGTGTAAATTATGTTACAAATATTCAGAAAAGAATCCATTAAAATATTCTATATGCACGATAAATGTCTTCATAACAACATTTTTTCTTTTTTTTTCCTTTTGAAATCAAATGTTCATGTTTTTTAGGTATTTCAGTAGGAAAGTGCATAGGAAACACTGCACATATTTTGATTATTATCTATAATAAGGTATCTATAATAAGGTATTTTCCCACATATTGAATTTTTCTGCTATTAAAATAAGACAATAAGAAAACCTTCATCCTTCTCATAAGGAGAGTAATACTTCAAATTCAAGAATGTAAGGCATGGAAAGGGCTATAGATAAAGCTTAAACTTTTTAACAGCCTTATCTGTCTCATAACCACTCTACTTACTGAAAACACTGATTGTAATAGGAAACTTTAGCACCACTGTCAGCTCTGACTACAACAAATTCAGCCAGAAACTGTATAAGTTCCAGTACTCACTTCATTTATTTGTAACCCTTTTTATATTTACCTCTATGTACAAAGCAGCTATTGATTTCTGCTGAAGATTCACCCAACTGACATGCTCCCTGCTTGGACACTAAGCAGTATAAATATTAGATCTTAAGGCTGGACAAGGCACAATCTCTGTCATTGTTTATCACATTAGCAGTTACAGCCAAATACTTTTTTCCTTTTAAAAATGCTCTTACCTCATTGCACCAAATTGGTGTATGGGATTTATGAGAAAGAATGTTAAGAGGAGGTGCTGAGAAAATACTTAACATCAGAGATTAAAATAATTTTATCTATCATTTATTTCCAAGGATTCTTTTATCATCATTATCATTGTTCTCTTTTATGCAATGATTATGAAAACACATCATAGTTTTAGTTCAACCCCTTGAGATTTACACTTACCAGAAGACAACTTGTTTGTATTTTAAGTGTTAATTTCTCCAGTATGACAAACTATGTCTAAAACAGCCATTTATGCTGTAAAAAAAAAAAAAATCTCATGACAGACTCTGATATAAGATGTTGAGATATTTGAATTCAAGTGCACAAAATCACTACTGGACTGTATATAGAACAGAAATGTTGTCCTTTATAGAAAAGTATCCCAGGAAATTATGTTAACTACACTCAGCAAAAGAAAAGGAAAGCAGCTCACAGTGAGATGTAGGTAGATAAACTTGGAAAGAGCACAGTACTGGAAAAAGAAAGAATAAAGCCTCCATCCTATGATGGAGGACCACAAGAAACTCTCTAATATAAACAACTGCCTTAAGGGATAGTTCATGCCCCATTCTGGATAATTTATAACCCTAAATTCTATAAGTCTGGTCACTTTGCTCTTGGCATAATTTTCAAGGTTTTCCAACTCAGGTTTGGAGAGGAAAGTGATAATACATATGAAAATTAATGTGGAACTAACTCCTACTCATTTGAATGGCCTTAAGGCACCTAAATTATGCCTTGGGCATGCTATTTCCAGTGAATAGGGACATTTATGCTACCCACTTAAAACTAGTAACCTAAGCTCTCCTTATACTCTCTGCAGACAAATAGACTGATCTAAAAGGAAACCAATTTATTCTAAAATAAGAGTTCAAATAAGAAAAGGCTTTTAGACATACCTGCCTTAAACTTAAATTCTTTACCTGAATACCTCCCATAAATTTGGACTAATACCTCCCGTAAATTTGCAATAATACCTCCAAATCAGATAATCCTGCATACTGGAAATAAATTATCAATACACTCATAAACATATTAGGTGATCTAGAAAGAGTCTTCCTCAGTCTCTTCTGATAAAAGCATGCTACTCTTCATAAAAATGATCCCATCCCTGAATCAAGTACTTCAACACTAGGAAGGTATATGTGAGGAAAAAAAGGAAATAGCCTAGTCCTAGGTTACCTTAGCATAGCCAGAAATCTTTGTTAACAGTGAAGTCATCCTTTAGTCCAGATAGCAGGTGAATAGAAAAATCACACAGTCCTTTACCACATTTTTATAACAATTTCTCTACCTATTCCCTACCAATTCTTCAATTTTCCTACCTTTATTGCTTTCTTATGTTATTATTAATACTATTATGATTGCAGGCACTCAGATTCACTCAAGGTGACCCACGTGAATTGTTTCAAAGCAATACCAGATTGACACAATCTGGTTCAGATATATTGCTTTGAAAACTTCTTAATACAATTTGAAGAAAACCTAACATACATTTTAAGAAAATGTTAAAAGCATTTATCATTTTATAAGCACTTTGGCAAACACACAGCAGGCATGTTATCATTATAGAGTTAATTAGCTATGTTGATCCCTACACTGATTATTCATTATCATGTTATTTCCAGGGAAACTCAGATCCTTATAATATGTGCTAAGAGAGAATCTATTTTGGTGATTTAGGATGGGATTTCTGACCTAAGATATGTACAATGTAATTTTTATCTGTGCTAGTCACTGTAGGATTCTTGCGTGCTTTATGGGGAGAAACAGGCGGTGTAATCCTATAGTCAGATTTAGAAGACTATTTTAGGATGCAGTGAATCACACTCGAGAAGTTCTGTTGTTCTCCACAGATTATAAGAGGAAGTAAGCATGATTAACTCAGATGCAGACATCTATACTTTAGATATTTCTGTTCAGTTACATGAATTCACCCACAAGTGGTGCACATACACCTTTACACATCTGGGTGTTATTCCAGAGCTGCATAAATCAGCCAAAACCATTTCACCTCTAAATTAATGAACAGAGGAACCCTGTTTATTTTCCTTAAAGCAGTATTTCATCATGCATTCATATTCTAATCTATGACAAACATATTTGTGAGCATTCAATTAATCCCATTTCCTTCAGCATATCTGTATTTTGAAATGGTACAGAAGGATATAAAATATCCTTAAAGAGACAGATTACATGAAGCTGGTACAGCAACAGCTCAAAAAACCAAAAAAAATCCAAATACCTGAAGTCCCAAAAGCACTCTAAATTCATTAGCATGGTCATAGTTAACTTTGCTGTCTAGGAGTTTTGATGAGTTTTGGTTCAGTTCTAGACCAGCACAACTGTATTGCTTCCAGATGTGGAACAAGTTAAGTCAGTTCTACACTGAAGTTCTCTGCTTCATAATTAATTGTATAGCAGAAGAAAGCTTAGTGACAAGCACAGAAAAACAGCACACTGCACCAAAACCTAGCAAGAGACAGATATTTCAGATGATACAGTCTGTGTCCATCAAATCTTTCTACACCCGGAAACTAAAAACTAGCACATTCTAGACCTCTACTTTTATTTCTTCAGTATTTATTTCATCTTGGAAAACATTGAATGCATTTTCAACTGTAAGTTCTTTAGCTGGAAAATTCATATTGCTGTGAGCCAAGATCTGTCTGGAGAAGGTTAACCAAAAGGGAGAGAAATTTATGAAGCCATCAATTGGTATAACTGTAGTATAGCTCTAGGAAGCTTAGCTGTGGATTGATGGAGGATATAGGGTCAGATAGGATAATGCCACAGAGGAGGGAAAGGGAATGGTATAAGTAGCAGGAAAGGAAGTAGCTACTTTGATCTGCTCTTCACTTCATTATGAAGATAGGCAGGCACTCTGCATTTATATGTGTCACCGATTGCCACCGTGATATAGGGGACAGCAAAGAAGGTGACACATAGACTCCATGGTTTCAAAGGCATAGAGTGCATTTATTATTAGAAAATCACACTTACACACAGCATTGTGCACCTAAGACCCCATTGGTCTTCAGGAAATCGTTCTTACACCATTGGTCAAAGGAACACCACCAATACTTGACAACATCTTTCTATAAACAGCAGGTGCAGAGGATGAGATAATAATTGTTTTAATTCTTTCTCTGAACTTTCCCAAGATAAGTGGGAGAAATTATCTGTTTCTCTCTTTGACTGAGAGTGAGAATATCCACAATATGGGTACAGGAGGCATAAGCCAGACATCACTCTGCTAAATCTGAGCTATCTCTCATTGTGATGCCATTTTCCCTTTATCTCCCTGTACACAGTCAGCAGTGGGGGCTGCCTTTTTGGAAAGGGTATTTCTGCCATTTTGTGTCTCTTTGATCCCATGGACTTCATGGGATTTAACAGTTTTGTATCTAGCAATTATTTGCTGCTTTTTATTTGCCTGCTGCTGTTTTGTGTGTTAGGAAACTATTATTTTTTTCACTTATATCTACTTGTATTCATTCCTTATTGGTGAAAAGGGATTGGCTGAAACTAAGGGGAGCTAACTCCTTTCAGAGTGTCCACCTCTTTAAATTGTCTTGAACCAACACAGACACATACTTTTGCTCATTTTTATCACAACTCAAAAGCATGAGAGGAAAGAAACTATGAGATTTCCCTCAGTAAAAGAAAAACTAAATTTTGTAAACAGTAATAAAATTAAAGATGTTGTTATAATGAAAACTTTTAAAAGGAATAGCTTCAGATCAAACTGCTGATACAAACATATGGTATTTGTCTTTTTAGAGAGTATTTTCATGATTTTTGGTAGATCTGTATCTAACTTGCATCTTTTCTCTTGTATTTTGACAAGACCTCAGAAGTTTTCTCTATATTATACAAGTCCAAATTTAATTTGAAGAGAAAAATCCAGATAAGCAGATTTAGAGAGGTCTGTGCTCTTCAAACTTACCTTTAAGTCTATACATCTGAGCAATTAGGAAGACTATTTTCTCAGAATAAATAGCATAAAACAATTTTGTCAAATAAAAATGAATTGAAATTCATAAACTAATGCTTTTATACTAAATAGATTAAATATTATAATATATTAAATAGATTTTTCTTTCATGTTACTAAAGTAAAAAAGAAAAAAAACACAAAACCAACCCAAACCCCAAATCTACCTCCTACTGTAGTATTTAGTCTGAAAATGCTCACAGAAGGATTGTATAATTAAAGCCTGCATGAACTTTATTATAAGTTTAAATACTTCAGTTAGACTTCTAGTATATTTTCTGGTCTCTTGAAAACTTTATTAAATACATTCATACATTTAATGATTTAGTCTCTTTTCCTATACTTCTGGCATACACAGTGTCTTGACAGTCCCTTTACCCACAGTGACACTGTACATCATCTCAAGATAAAAGGAAACCCAGAAATTTTTCATGAGACCCATTTTGGAAAAATGAATTAAGTGTTAAAATTGCATGTTTTATATATAAAAAGAAAAATCTTTATCTGCAGAAAAGCCAGGGAAAACCCCCTCTCTGTTTTTACCTCTGAGAACGCCTAGCTCAGAACAGTGATTTGTCCTGTTCTCCCTCTCTGTGATCACTGCATTTGTATTCTCAGTAGCTAATGTCTTACGATTGGTGGTCCAATTTTAAATTCCCTTTGACTTCTTTTTCTTATTGAAATTTCACACAGTGCATCATGATTGAAATATTTCTTTATCTGCACTAGAGTTTCAAATAAGAGCCATGGAGATGAAAGCAGATATAAAGTAAAAGTGATATGCATAAGGTTTGGTTTTTGTTTTTTTTTTAAAGAAATTTGATGTGAAGAAGAAAAATTCCATTGTGCAAAAACCCCACTTGGTATGAAGTAAATTCTTTCAAGAATCATAATGTTTTCTATAATTTGGGTTGGAAAACAAATTATTACATCAGTAGTGTGCTGTTTTCTGTCAGAAGCAGAGAAGAAAAGCAAAAGGTATAGATTATACCTCCTGAAATTTTGTCTAGAATGTAGGTCCCTGTGTAGCTTTGACATGTATATTACCCATTTCCTGGAATTGGCTTTGGAAGCATTTCTAGGGATCCTTTCTCCCAGTCAAGTAGATGAGTCATTTTCTTCATTATAAAGCAGGCTTCCAATGCCATTTGAGAAACCCTGCCATACCCTGAATAGTCACATGACACTATGGTTCAAGATCTATAAAAACACCCTGGAGAAATATCTGGTGTGAGAGCAGGTATCAAACAACAGACCATGTGGCATTTGATCTTGTGGTTAGGTAACTGAACCAGTCCTGTATTTTTATTAACTATGACAGAATTTAGATGTGACTTAATTGAAAAGTGTGCATTTATCTCTAGACACCTCCATTTATCCAAGGTAGTGATGCATTACAAGACTGCAGAAGCTGTCACTTAGGTTTTTAGAAGCAGGCTGCACTGTCACAGAGGTGCACATCATAGATGACTTCTACTAGAACATCAGAGCTCTATCAGGATGTTTAGCCCCTAAAAAATAGGGGGTTTGCTTGCATTATGTATATATCATTATATAACTCTCAGAATGAATAATAAAGCTGACTGCAGTTTTCCTGTTTCAAGAAAGGATTGAATGATCAATCAAGATCAATCAAGAAAGATTTTGAATGATCTTGGAATAAAAAACACTAATCCTAAAATTTCGTCATGCACAACATGCTCTTATATCGTTTTGAAGTAAGATGAAGTCTTATATTTGTAATTTATTTTTATGATGGGTTTCAATAAAAGTCAGGACTTTAATTTGTAGACATGGAAATTAATTTCTAAGGCATGGAATTTCTGCTGGGTTTATGAGAGATTTGATATTGGGGTATGAAACTTCTGATACCTGGCTTCATTCATAATTGACGTTCAGTATTCATGTTTAACAGTATTTTGTTCATATACATTTAAATTTAGTCTCATGAAAGCAGGGTGGGCTATTATTTCATGTGAACAACAAATTATAGCATTCAAGGATAACAATGGAGTTGATATCCACAAAATAGGATTTGATTTGTATTATCAAAGCACATAATGACAACATTTACATTCCTATAATTTTTCTATCTACAGTGTAACTGGATATAGCTAGAAAGGTCAAATATGGAGTCATTTACTGTACGTAACAAGAATGATGTAGTAGATGCAAGGTCTCATCAAACTAAATGCCCATGACATTTTCATTTGAGTCCTGGCAGTATAAAGACAAACACTGATTAAATTAAAAGCCTACTGTTATTTAAAGCACATGATTTTAATCTGAATAAAGAGGTCATACAAACTGTCCTGAAACATACTTAGGGATATATTAATCATATATACATCATCATCTCCTTATCATAGTCAGCATCTGTCTCTTATATTTCCCCCTCTGTAATCTGAAAACCAGCACACCTGTATCTCCCTCTGAAAAAAGGCACTACCTCTCACAAACCACCAAGAGCTGCAGCATGCTCTTTGTATATTGTGTACAATTTCAAGCAGGTTCAGAAAGCACACAGGTCTGTAGGGATGGTATTATGTAACCAGATTAAGGGACCTTACATTGTATCTTTTAATGAAAATTAATCCTACAGTGCCTATTTTAAGTACTTCTTTGCTGTTTAAGAGAACTTACTATTAAGACGCAGATTATTGAAAATATATTATCAGAAAATAGAATCCGATTTTCGCTTTTTAAAAGAAATTCAAAACTCAATCTAATCTTGATTTTCATAAGGCAGCTACTTTTCCCATAGCTGTAAAATATTTTATGTTCACACTTATCTCTGTGGTCTAATTATAACTCCTTCTGTATAATGTTGGTACCCTGTGATGTTCATAAGTTATGGCAGAACCCCATAGACTGTCATTTATGGACTGATGGAAAAGTCTGTCCCTACAAGAGATCATGTAATTCCTTAACATTCTGTGTTATTTTTCATAGTTAGAGAAAAAAGTCTGAGCTGCTGCATGACACTGTCTCACATTTCAGCTGGCTTAATTAGCAAAAATATCCCAAAGGAATGAAATTACACCCAACAGGGAATGTCTTACTTCAGTCACAAATATTCAAGTGGCTGAAATACCCAAATCAGAAATGTTTTTGTAATACTATTAAAAGTTCTTCCTATTTTAAAATCTTTTCACAAATAAATCTTTAAACTTAGACTCTGTGCTCACTTCCTGCATTGGATGAAAGCAAAACAGCAATAAATATTTTAAGACTTTAATAATTTCTAGACTCCTTAAAGTGTCAATTAGCATGCTAATGCAATGGTTCATTGGTCTTATTCAAGAAGTTAAACTTCTAAATTACTAAATCAAAAGCTTCTATTATATGACTATGGGAAGACTGGTATTAATGGCAAAGGAACAGGGACCAGAGTGGAAAATGCAAACCCTGCATTTGATTAATTGTTCAGTGAAATGATTTCAAAGGTCTCTTGTCTTTCTCTAATTAGTCTAGCAATTAAAAATTGATCTATATACTGAAAATCATATTTGACTTCTTAATTATGTTTTAATCTGCTAGTATCCTATTCAGAAAAATAATTTAATTAATTTCTACATATACTCATTATTATGTGTGTCTAAAAACATTCAGTATGCTTTCAATGAGTTCTCTTAGAAAAAAAAAAACCAAGCAAACAACTGTACTTGTTCGTATTTGGTGGGTGATAGATTTTCCTGGCAGAAGAACTCAGTGCTGGAAAATAGTATGGGTGGAAATAAGACAGAACTGCTTTCTTGATTTACTGGCCAGCACAAATTGGCTACAGTACCCGTAAAAGTAATTCAGTGTTCCTTAAACCCTTGAGTTGCGGAAATCCTCATGAAACTGATGAGTCTTTGGAGGAAGATTCTGAAACTTGGCTCCCTTTGGTAGTTCCAAATGCTCTACATGTCACCACTGCCCCACAGGCAGGAAGAGTGCTCGCCAGTTTTCTGAGTGCACAGCTGTGATTTCCCATAAAAGCTCTACCTTGGCCACATCTAGCAGGTCTTACTGTCATTCAGGGCTACAAAGCTCTGTATAAAAGATGCTGTAAATCCTGCAGATTAATCAACTGCACCATAACATTTTTGTCCTGGGCTACAGAGAGAGAGAGATCAAGAACAGTGATTCTACCTGGAAGAAAATTTCCAAGAGTATGTGCTATTCCAAGCACAGTACATGGCACTTGCTATGATGAGTGCATTAGCAACACAAAAGACTAAAGGGCAATGTCAGTGTTTAAAGCTTAAAAGTTAATTTCCTGTAGCAAAGGAAGAGATGTAGTAGAGGAAGGAATTTTTCTTTACAGTAGTGTAGCTGCAGGTTATGAGGCTAGTGCTGCTATTGAGGATGTAGAAGGTCCTTTTGTAGGCAGAGCTACCTAACAAGATTTCTTCCAGATGGAAACACCTGATTCTGCCCTGACCTTTTATTACGATAGTTTTGTTGTTAATGATTGAGAAATATTTACAAGAAGGGTGCTCAAACAGGTCTCAGTTCTCAACAGAGGTGAACACAGACTTGTAGCTGCAGAAAATGGTGATTTGCTTTTTAATAAGAGAGATGGGAAAGGCTTAGTAAGTTACCAAATCTAGCCAGTTTTCCAATGTGATGAAGTACACTCTAGGTTCTATAAAGAGAGTTCTTAAGACATCATAGCCAAAAGTGTGCACATAAGCTGGATTCAGCAGTCTTGGTCTGTCTGTAAGGCCCAACCTTGTGCTGCCCCTGACCAGGGTGGCACAGGATGGCCCATCCCCATCATTTCTCATCAGTACACCACTTGTCAAGCTCTGGCCCTGATATTGTTCTGTCCATAAACCTGATAAAGAAGGGCCTCCATTTCACTTTGATAGAATTTGACTAAATTCTATTCTCTTTGGAGCAGTTGGCCGACTGTTGATGGGGTTGTCATTTCACAGTTTTAAGAAGACATCAGTCCATGGTTACTTAAGTTTCTAGGCAGCTTGTGAGGGAACACATGATTCACTGCTGGAAATCAATGAACAAAGATGCTGAAATTGCTCTTCCTCCTCCTCCTCTCCCCCACTAGCAGCAACAAAGTTCAGAGTTTTTCACACATTCATTCCCTGCAATAAGCAAAGTATCAGCTTCGTGTCTCTCCTAAGGATTTTTGTCTAAATGACCAATCTTCTTTTAAGTCAAAACCAGCCACAACTCTCTTGCCAGCACAATCTCTCTTAAAGGTTTCTCTAGTTAAGAGTGGAGAACCCTTATGCTAGGGGTAAAGTTGTGTTACATGGATGAAATAATAAAAGATAAATATAAAAGTATATTGCCTCTATGACAGCTTAGTTTACCATAGAAGTTCAGCTCCTTGGAAGCCTTGACCATAATAAAAACTACAGCTGGCAGAAAAATAAATCAGAAAAATAGTTATGTGAAGAATAACTCATGAAAAGGGATCTATCACAGGAACTAATTAACATGAAAAGTTTGTGACACTGCTAAACAGCAGTAGTTTCCAATACCTCTTTGAAGTTACCAAGTCTTTCAGTTGGTAGGAATTTCTAAGTTCTTTCTGTGAGAAAATTCAAATTGGACACAAATTACATTTTCTTTTTTTTCTTCTTTTTTTTTCATCTTTTTTTTAATTCCCAAGTATCTTTTTTCCTCCTCAAAACTAAGAATATAAACTCAGGACCATTTCTCCAGATGCTACTTACAGAAATGGAGTCTTGGGGGAGCTAGACAGTTTTCTGTTAGTATCTCATCCTAGTCTTTATTGGGTATTGGATCAGATCCTTAAAGAATAGAGACAATCCAATACTGTTGCCAGAACTAACCATTTTAAAGTACCAGACTAAAAAAGAATGCAGGGTTACATGTTTAAAAGAAACATATGCGTGATATATAGACCATACTGGATTAGTCAGCACCAACTTATTCTCTGTTTTGAATTGCCTGTTAATGTTCACCTGCATAAAATTTTAAATGTATTTTTCAAGTCCCTATCTGTGTTAATCTACTTCAGAAACTGCCCAGGAAAACACCATATCCAAGTCAAATATGTTGAAACAAGAAATGATTTGTTCATGTATGCTAATAATCCTCATACTCTTGTCATGTTCCTACTATTAGTACACAGTTTGCTTGATGTAGAATTTCAACAACAAGCATTGTTGGTTTCAAAGGAGTTTGGTATTTGGTGTTTTAAAGTAGCTATAACACAGAAACATCTGTACCAATCTATTTCAAGAACACTAATTTTATCTCCCTTACCTCCTGCAGGAATAACCAGCTACAGCTCAATGTACTTGCTAGACAAATACAACTCTTTGGGCTGAAAGTCTGAGCTCTCTACTACGTTTGGTTGCCTATTATTTCAGGAATACAGTATGAAACAACAGCAAAGACAGGAGCAAGACATCTGTAAATGGTACTGGCTGTCACAAATCTTGACAGCTTCCACTGACCTATAACATTAATATATCAGCTTTTCACTTTTTAAGACCTGAAGTGTAAAGAGCCGTTTCCACACTCCCTTTTGCAAAATGATAAGTTCTAGTCAGCCCTCAGGGGAAAAAATGACAGTTACCCAAAATGAAGGTCAGTGTTTAACTCTGTAGCTTTGCATGCACACAATTCAGCTAGTGGATATTGCCTGTTTCTGTTTTCTCATCATTGCAGCCAAAGCACATAAATAAAAAACCTGATGTAGATATTTCATTCTGCTATCTTCTGTCAGCCACGCTTTTGACTGACTGAGGCATTGCACTGATGTAACAGACAACTGCATTGTGTCAAAGCTAGCATTCTTCATTGAATTGATTCAGCTGCATCTAATCCTGCTCACACACCTCTGAGATCTTCAGATTTTCTTCTTCTCTCCAAACATCCAATGGACTATGGGGATCAGCCCAAGTGGGAGATCACTTTCTACTAATAATATTAATAACAGACAGACTTGAGCCAGCTCAACCTATCTGAACCTTCAAAACTCAAGTGGGTTTTGGAAGTACTTCTGGGATACCAATCATAGCCACAAGAGACATGCTTTCTTCCTATTTTTCTGACACCAGAAAGATTCCAGATGCTGACTATGGTATATAGGGCATGTGGTGTAGTGGGGTTAACACAGGAAATATGTAAGACTTCTCCCAACTAATTTCACAAGGCCTGTTATCACCCAGCTGGTGTACACCAGCACACATCATGATGCCAGTCTGCTGCTGCTGTCCTTGGTCAGCAGGAAAAAAAAAAAAAAAAGCTCACAGTTGCATTTAATGAAAAAGAACAGGGAAACAAATATAAAAAAAAAATTGGACACTGGGTAGTGCATGTTGCACTAAGGCCAAAGGGGCAGCAATTTGAAAAAGGGACTGCTTTGAGTCACTTGGTTTTTAAATCTGAGGTCAGATAGCACACAGATTTGCAAAAACTGCATGGTTCCTCTTTGTGTGAATAAGTCTTACTCAGCACCACATTTTCAGTATACCAACCCACTGACTTTAGTTTCAGAGGGAAAAAAAAGCTGCACTAAAAGTTGTAATTTCTCATGAAGAACAGTTTAATATGTCAAAGACCTCTGGCCAAAGCTATTCTTCATTTCATGTTGTCTGGGCATAAGTATGTCCCCATTTTCCACTAGGTGACACATTTTCAAGGAAAACTGCATGATACTATGTAAATTTACTACATCTGCTTTGATATGTATTCAAGGTCATGTTGGTTCTTTCTGACTCAAGGGACTGTTGCTACAAAAGAGCTGAGTACAGGAAGAAAGAGATGCATTCAAAAGGGCAAGTTAAAACAGAAGAAAAACTGTTAAGTATGACTTTAAAATTATGAGGTCTCATCTTCAATAAAAAAATCAAACTAAAAATCTTTTTAGATGCCAGAATATGTAATTTTAAGATCATTTATAACACAAATGTACATGAACAGTGGACTCTTCATTAATCTTCAGCATCATTTGATTGAACAAGGACTTTCAGTTCTGTACTTTCTGTCTGACTGTGCATTGCATATATGTATATCCCTATACCATCAGCACAACACTTTGAGCATTCTCTTAGGTGAAACAGCACATAAACTGAGAATATAAACTTTATTTTTTTACAGAGTAAACAGCAAATCTATTTGCCATCAATATTTACTACTACTCAGAACTGAGTTAAAAGTGAGGAGGCTGAAAACTAAGCCAAGCATTTCCCAGTGATCATATTTTGAAGCGTTGGGATGATGAAGCAAAGCCCTATGGCACTGGGTTGGGGAGAGGGGGTGCAGGGGTGGGAAGGATTTTTACATTGCCAAACCATATAAACTTCCTGTAAAGAGAGTGTAGGGTGTATTACATTTTCACAGAAGAAAATAAGACCAACAGAAGGCAAGTTCAGCAGTAAAAAGATACCAATGATTCTGAATTTATTAAAAGTTGGTGGAAAGATGCAATTTTCAGCATCACAAAAGGATGCTTCTACCTGCTGTTATTTTTCCATGGAAAGTAATATTTCACTGTATTTCTGTCAGTTAACATCTAAATCTGCTGATACTGATAACAACATAGTCGTACTTGCCCTTATGCATTACAGAACATAATAGTACCAGAGTATGAGATTTTGGTGACTGCAGCAGATCAGCTGTTACCTGGATATAGAGTGCACATCACTAATTAGCAGAATCAGTCAGAAGGGCTTCAGAAACACAGTATGCAGCCCAGACCTCCATTCAGTCATGGCTGCTTTCTTTCTTCTCTTCCTTATTTTTTCATTCTTTTCTAAATGTCAAAAATCTTACAAAAGAGAGGGTGGGAGCTAAAATGTCATGTGCCTTTTGAGATAACTTTAAAGCAACTTATTCTTGCCCTCATCAACCTGTTAAAAATCAGCAGTTGTTTTTTTATTTTGATTTATCTATTTTGTTTGATTGGGTTTTGTCTGCACTGCTTTTTTTTTTTTTAATTTGGAATGAAGATGATAAGGGTATATCCTTTTAAAAAACTTTATTATCACCATATAAACAGAGATATTGATTTCACTTTAAATTTCTCTTGTTTCCTCCACAGGCATGGAAGAAATCAAAGGATACTGTCATCTTTCTGCTGATGATTTAAAAACTCCTGCTAATGGACAGTGCAGTGAAATTACATTTTCTCTCCCTCTTCCTCTTTCTCTAAGTACTATTAACAGGTGCTTGATTTCTTTGGTAGGGAGAAAAAGGGCCACTATATGAATGCATTAATTTTTTATCATCTGATTTGTTTTCTTCTTGTAAAGCTATGGTTTTGCCAATGATATAAACATTCCTAGCAGTAGAGCACAGCTAGGGAGCATTGCTATTCTTGGGTAAATACAAAGTTGATTATCACAAGAATTTAGACGTGTTTGATACACATAAACATAGGTCAACATCACTTATTTTCCATATGTTTATTTATACTACTGATGCTTTTTAGACACACTATGTGGAACTAAATTGTATGAACATGAAATACATTATTCTGGCACAGGACTTCTCAGAGAACACAGTATAATGACTTCTTTTGTTCTGGAGATAAACACCCATTTCACTGGAGAGAATTACACTGTTCTGAAATCAACACAACAAAGGAGCGTTATATTTAAGGTCCTAAGATGCTAAAATCTTTTGAACTTTTGAACTGTGAAATGACTATAGGCAAAATGCAAACTAAATCTTCATTTTGTATTAGCCTGTACTTCATTTATGCTACTGCACAAATACAGCCTCTTGCTACCAAAAGGGAACTCACAAATCATATATAAGGTTGGCTAGTTAATTGCTACTTTTCACAGCTGAGAAAAATGTACATTAGTTAATGTTATGGGAAATTTGCTATATCAGTTACTCTTTGCATTTTTTATCACACCTCCGTTGATTATAGCATAAAGTTGGTATTTCAAAAAGTCATGAGAGGCAGCTAGCAGACTGCTTTAAAATTATTCAAATGTCAAATTTCTGATTTACTGTAATGCAGATGATAGTTTTAAAAGTTGGTAGGAGAGAGAATTTTGACATGTTCATACATTAACAAGCAATACCTTCTACCTCTATTAATGACATATAGTACTACATAACATCTTGAAAACAATACACTGCTGCCTTCAATGTTCTGAATATTCCCAATTCAGTGTTGACAAGATGACATTTCAGAAGTCCTGCAAAAGATATTAGTCTACAGATACTTGGTAGGAACCCTTGCATATTCTGAAACCAGGTAGCAAATGTTTCCAAGGGAGCCAATTGCACCCATGGGAAAAGAATTGGGGTTACACCACCACTGACCTCATTCATCACGTACTGACAGTGGCCTAGATAAAGTTTGCATTTCCCTGTAAATGCTGCTTTGGGAAGTATAAATGCACCAGGTGTGGTGACTCAGTTTCAGACTAACCCATTGTTTCAAACCAACAAGGAAGCTTTCACCAGTTGCACACAGTCCATATGAACATATAAAAAATGAGACAAAGAAATCTGTGTATGTGATGATGATGACTTTGTTTGGGATCCCAAGCCTATGATTATATGCTTCCATTATAAATTTTACCTTTATCATGTCCTAGATCTGTGCCCTCAGATCTTCTTTGAACTGTTTCATTAGAACACCCTTGGATGCTTTCTGATTTTCTGAGACACTAACACTATTTAATTACTTGGATATAGTAATAACTACAACATAAGACTTAGTCATAACATATTTACAAAAGACAATAGGAACAAAGTGTGTGTGTTTGTTCAGTACCCCAACTACAATGCTGACTGAATAAAAAGAGCTTTCTCTTTTCTCTTACTTCCTTATTACTCCAGAAACTGCAATAAATTAAATCAGAGTTTCTTATATAAAGGAAGTGGAGTCCTTCCTACACTGATGGATTTTAATAGCAATTATATTTGTATTCTTAGGCTAATGCCCATCACAATATTATCTAAGTATTCTCCAAAGATTCAAAGTGACATATGACAAACAGTGTAGTTTCCACTTTTCTGACTCAGTATCTTTGCTGATAAAGTATTTTTAACTTGCTTTCTATTTCCTCGTGCCTTTTTACTTCTATTTTTTTTTGTGCATTTATATTTAGCATGTCTTAAAGGAATAAAAATAGAAGAGAACACTACCCGTTTTACAAGGATATTTCTGTACATAAATGTTCTCCATGCACAACTAAAAACAGTTAAGCCATAGAAAAAATGTGACTGCACAGGATGTGAAGGCAGTTTGCCAGAAAGAATGTATTCAGTTAGAGGTGAGACCATGCATGTGTTAAAATTTTAGCCAGATTAGCCACTGGGTGCTAAAGGCAGATAAGCAGATAGAAACTTTTTGCTTCTGAAGAATTGTGAATACAGGGTTCAGTGTATGAAATGAGTTAAGACTTCCTCCTTGCATCATTTCATGTCTCCTTATAGACTACCTTGAAATACAGAATCATAACCACCACAAATTACATACTTCTCCTCCCTTGCTATCTCCTACGCTCCAGATAGCAGTCCCAGAGTGAAAGATAAAGTAAAATACTGGCCACGTTTTGGTCAGGATTTTACCACAGAAGAAAATGAAGATGGAAACTATACTTTGACTGTACAGTTTCCTCTGTGGGAAATAGGAAAAAGTGTGATTTTTATCCAGGCTAAACCACATCCCTTCCACCACACAGTGCAAACATTTCTGACAAATGAAATGTCAGTGGGACAGGACTGCTGATCCTGAAACATCCTACCCTGTAAATCAGCGTAAATGGAGCATATATGAGCCACATTCTGAAAATGGCAAAAGAATGACTTTTCCTGATAATTCCCAGCATATATTTAACTGTATTCTAGTCTGTACTAAGCATTCCTCAGAAACTTCAGTATGATGCCACTTAGTTTGTTCATCCTTGCTTCATTACAGGATTACCAAATGGTGTTGTGATTTTGTTTACAAACTGTTTGATTCTGTTATCTTTTATTAAGTTTTTGTTTGTTTGTTTTTGTTTCTTTGTTGTTGGTTTTCAGCTGCTTTCAAGTTAATTTTTATTCAGTTTCATTTGAATAAATGGTAATTGAAAGAAAAGCCATAAAAATATTTTTCTTGTTAAATTTCATTTTGCAAAGTATTTTTTTAATAAGCATATCTAGAAATGCAACACTTTTGCCTACCTACTCACTATTCATGTGACATTTTTCACAGGAAACTACTATTTTAATTTTGATTATTCTTAGCCTATTTAATCAGCCTGATTTCACAACTGTTTGTCATTTTGTCTTTCTGAACTGATAATTATCTCTTTGTAGATTCATCTTCTATATTGCAGGTTGGACCTTAGATTTCTGTATTCTTTAAACATTTAGGAATTCATAAAACTATTTAACTCATCATGTGACATTAAAGACTTTTTCTTGCTCTCATGTTTTTCTTTTACAAGATGTAAAACCTCTACTACAATATTGGAAGGCTACTTCTTTAATTTCCAGCATGATAATGAACCATTATATCTAAAGTTAATGTGTGGCTCCATGAAAGAAAAAACAAATCTTGAGAAAAATATATAATAAAAAATTTTTAGTGAAAGTCAAATGTGAACATTATCTTAAATGTTGGGAGATAAACCTCTATTATAAAACAGTGCTGTAAAGTATTCTAATAATATAGAGGTGTCATATATGGATATAAATCACTCTTTTGAAAACAACATTCTATGGGAGATTCAAGTTTCAAAAGAATGCATTGGTGCACATTGATTAAAAACACAGATTTGGATTAGTCTTTGCTATTTATACTTTTCCTACAACCCAAAACTGATCATGTAGGCTCGATATTGAGTCAAGAGAGGAAGACTGACATCCCCAGAGCAATTTTACACTATTGGCAGTATTAGAGCATCTGCTTTGGAGCAACAGAAAGGCTTTAAAAATATTTAGTGTTTAGTTTTAAGGCAGTAGATTGAAAAAATTCCCTGACATCTCAGATCAAAATGATTTCTTGATCTGACTTACTTGGTTAGATATCTATGGCAATCTAATGCTAAAATGTTTCTTGTATAAAACTTAATCTGTAGAACTGAAGGTAAATATTCCCCTCACCACAATTCTGTACAAGGGAGGTTTGCAAAAGCTAACAACTCCTGAAAGCAAGCATTCCATCAGGCTCTAACTATCCACAGCCACACTAACCACAATGCACTGTTGGGTTAAACCTTCCTTCTATTGCTTTGTCTCACTGCTCTTGGCAGGTACTGCAAAGGAGGGAAAGTAATTTCAATCATTGTGTTTTACATTTTTTTTTCTTCTTTACTATAAGTATTTTGTAGTTGAATAGAAGACTTAATTCTTTAGGACTATCATTTGAGGTCTCAGAAGCAAAAGGTTCATCAAAGTGTGTAAATGGAGGAAAAACACAGAGTAATTAAATTCACTATGAATTTTACTTCTAATGAGGCTACAACTGTATCCTGTTCACCTTTTTTTAATAATCATTGCCAATTTCAGTTGGAAAATAGATATGAAGACACAGAATTAAAGTAAATAAACAAGAAGATAATGATTCCTTATTAGATAATTAGATAATGATTCCTCTATTAGACCTTAAAATGTGATCAGCATGTATTTTATGTAACAGTGGAGGAAATACAGCTTAAAACTGTCTTCTAATCAGAAAATCAAGATAGAAATTCACACACTGAACCCCTTTGTTCCTGTCCCAGTTGATTTTTCCCAGCTCAGGATTGTCAGGGACACACAAGTTGTGTCAGCCAGCAGCTCAGATCACATAAAAGGGAAAGAATGCAAAGAGAAGTATTGCTTACAAGAACACCCTTCTCACTATAGCACCTGTGATCTTCAATAATCTCCAATCTATGCTAATTAGCAGATCCTTTAAAAGTGTTGATAGTAGCCATGGAAATGTATGTCCAATACCAAATTATTATTATACTGCTAGGTTATTTGAAATTTCAGCTTGAAAGAATTGTGCAACAAGTTCAATGACCAAAAAATTATGTATTATAAAGTAAAAAACCAATTCAAAGTCTCAACCCTTTTCAGCAGAGAGAGACATATATTAAAAATTTTCTCTGCTTCCAGCTAGCAATGCTCTTAAAAATATCATATGCTAAACTACTGGAGGTCATCTTTAAATGCCAGAAATGGTAACATTAGACCCTGATGACACCTTCTATGCTCCTCTTCGTGCATGTAACATTACAATATAATTCACACTAGTTATTTCAGTGAGATGGATCTTGTTCTTCCTATTTGAATGTTACAAAAAGGAAAATAATATTTTTTTTGCATTTCAACAAGTTGTAGCTACTAACATTGGCATTGCAAAAGAGTTGTTTCAGAACTGGAGTAGAATGTCATTTTTGTAACAAGTTGCCTCTAAATTACCTAAATACTTGACTTTCATAGCCAGTAATCTCTGTAATTTCCAAGCTTTCAATAATTAAAAAAATCCAATAATTTCATTTTTTGCCTCTTTTTCTGGATGTGAATCCTACAGTTTATTTTAAACCGTTTTCTGGCTAAAAGAAGGAATATGACTAGTACAAAGAGACTGCAGAGAAAGAATTAAGTATAATTTACTTTTTGGCTACTGAGAAAAATCCCTCACTTCCTCATACTTCCTTTTCAAAAGCAAGGTCATAAGATTATTATCAGGACAGTAAGATAGCTACGAAGCCCATCTTCAAAACTATCTTCTCTGTCAGGGTGGTCAAAGAAGTTTTTGAAATCTTTGAAATCAGCGTAGTGGCACTAATTTGAAAATCCTTACTTTTGGAGAATGTTCTGGATGTTGGAAACAATATAATGTATGAGGTTCTGCTTACTAGTATTCCATTAACTCGAAGGGAGATTGTCTCGCTAAAACTAGAAAGCAAATTCAGAATAAATTCGGTCTAATCAAGTTACCTTTGCACCTTCAAAAGTCAATATCACACCTTCTGCTCACTGGGAAGAAATATTTCACTTTCCTATCACCTCATCTCTCATCATCAACTGACAATTCATGGAAGGCAAGCAATTCCTGGGGGTTGTTTCACTGCTTTTAATCTCAGGATATTGTGGCAGCCTTATCTGTGAATTTTCCTACATTGCCTAGGTCCTCAAAACCTTCAACACGATTTCAGCAGAGATTTTGATTGATGTTTTAATTTCCTTTATTAAAATATAATATATAAAGGGAAAGGAATCTTTTAAGCTCCCAACCAAAAATGAAATTATATCTATATCGTCATAGGGAGCTAACTTCCTATTAATACAATTGTATTTGACATTTCCATTAAAAAATCTTCTAGTGTTATATTATTATGTCTGTGACAGCTCACTGTGGGTTCTATAGTTACATACTGATTTTAGATTATCACTTTACTGCATGTCTTTTAACAGACATAAGAGGTTCACTTTAGAGAAATATTAATTTGTTTTTGCTCTTAAGGGGTAATGAAAAGATATTTACTGAATTCAATTAAACTTTTGCATAATAAGTGTGATGCTTTTAATTTAAAGAAATTTAAAGAACGTCATGCTTAAGGGAAAATTGAAATTAAGCTCCAAAGTGGTATAAAACCTTTTTGCTAATTTTATTAGCCAGTTAAATGTAGGCTTTTGGACAATATAAAGGAATACCTCTCAAGAGACACTATGAAACACAGGAAGCGAGGCATAAGTGAAAAAAGAATATGCAGGGAAAGACACTAGACTGGCCAGATAAAATCCCAGAAGCAGCTAATTTTTCCTTAAATTTTCAAGAATATTATTTCTGTCATGTTCCCACCATAAGACACTTTTAAGCACACACACCAGCACAGAAAACAAGGCCACAGGTTTCAAAATCATGAGACCTTGACACGTGTATAACAATATATTTTTGACTTTTATAGCAACATGTGATTTCAAGTACTACCTTATAAAGCAACTCAGACAGAAATTTAGAGTATTAACAGTAACATTACAAGGTCAGATAGGTATCTCAATAGCAAAAATTTGTTGTCATAGAGTATCATTAATACACAAATTATTTATTCAGCTACATGATATATTCTGTCTGAGAGCTTGACCTCTGCATTGCCATCTGGTGATTGCAAATTTTGCAAAAAACACTGCGCCAGCCCCAGATTTTTGCTTGTTCAGAAGATTATCCTTTCTACATTATTTAACTACCTGTCATTTGACCTTGTCTTGAAAATCTTTGTATGCTTCTCATGTCACTGCATTCACTGTTGACAGCTGGTGTTTATCATTAGAAGCTGTGGGAGGAAAATTACTCAGTGTACAGCCTAGTCTACTTACAAAAGCAGATAAAATAAAAAATAAATAGAAATGAGAAGTCCCTAAATACCAGCAGGTAACACTTTGCCAAATAGGGGGAATGTACAGTGGTTAGATCAGGTTTCAGTGTACAGCAGCTGTCAGCATTCCTACTGTTCAAGAAAACAGCTGAAGAGGTACCTGTGGTTTCTAAAGCGCTAGCTTTAAAATATGTCAGAATGCAGCATGTTAGTCTGCAGTACAGCTATTTTCTGTGGTGGGCTAAAACCTAAACAAGGTAGTGAGTGATCACTGTTTGTCCCACACTTGTAATCATCCATTACTGGCAACTGTCAAGACAAATTCTGGGCTAGACAGACCTCTGTGCTCAGCCGTATGGCTTCTCCTCTGTTGTGATAAAACACCTGTCAGATGCAGAAAGCAGCATCAGGATGCTGATGTGGGAGACGTCTTACTTCAGGTGTGAAATCAATCCCAGACCTGGCCAAGCTTGCTTCAGTAAAACTACACTACATGTTTTCCTTTAAAGGCATCAGCTCTTGTATCATCGACAAACACAGGGGGTTAGCTTTTGGTAACTGCACATATACTTGGATGTGGCTCAATGGGGTATCCAGCTGATTTCCTGCCAATCTTTCCATAGTGATGACATCAGCTGCTGGAATAGCCACATTTTAGTGAAGGTACAATAAATGATTATATTTAGTTTTCATATTTATATGTTTAGTTTATTTTGAAGGCTCACTAGCGTTGTGGAGGAGCAGAAGGAAAAACTTTTAAAACAGTTGCCCTAAATTCTTCCTATCCTTGGGAGGTCTCCCTTCTTTATTTGCACTTCTTTAGAAACTGTTGATGCAATTTTACCTGTCTATCATCAGAAAGAACCCTATGGGTGGAAATAAAAATCTAGTAAATGACTTAATGCAAAGACAATACCCTCTTCTTATGTAGTACCTGATTATGGATCAGAGGGTTGTTGGGAAACAGTGTGAAGTATTGCAAAAAGCTTGATCTAAAAGAGTATAAAACAACTCATATTCTTCCATGAATGCCCAATTTGTGACGGCTATGTAGTTCTTTCTTTTGACACAATAAAGCTTTTGACACATTAAAGAGAATGTGAAATTATATTCTCTCCAATAAGCTTTAGTTCCACTTTCTTGACTCATCTTATTTGTTTATATTACACCTGATTTAGACTTTCAAACTGTTTCTGTCACTGTGAAGCCTGCCTTGTTTCTACAGAACAATGAAAGACTAACTTTATATCCAACCATAAAATTAATTAGGCTTTATGAAAAATTATTGGATTATCACACAAATAAATAAGCTGGCATGGGCAGACATTACTTTGAACATGCAAAGCTGCAAAACTACGGAAGGGTACATTGCATGGCTTTCAGGTAGCAGTACTAACTCTGAGGGGCTCAGCCACTGACACAGGTAATCCTGTGTATAACAGTACTCACACAGCACTCACTCCTAGTTGGTTAAACTAGAACAAAGAAAAAGAAATGACTGATGAGTATTCTTGCACATTAAAGGCTAGTGGGTTCACTCACATGTGACTTTCAATAGATTTTTCAATCTTGTGGACTGTGGGCTTGTGGAAAGTAAATAAGTGGAACAGAATGCAATTCCTGTTGTAGGAAATAAATAGAAGTTTTAATTATTTTTTTAAAATATGCTCATCTGGATAGCATGATCTTTAGAATGATCCTGTGTATTTGGTTCCGTCATTAAATATGCTAAAAGTATTCCATAAGAGAGAAAATAGCTATTAATTAACAAGATTTTTAAAATATCACTGGCAAAAACATCCCACTGCCTATTCATTTGCTTACAGAAAAGAAGTTTTGGAAACCTGCGTCACTAGCAAAAAATTTGCATTTCATACAATGCTTCAAACATACTTTTAAAAGAGGAAATAACACTTGTATGTTTCCTTGAAATGAATTTAAGTCTTCTCAAATAACATTTTGATTAATTACATGTAAATGAATTCTAAGTTTATAAAAGGATTTCTTCAGTTGTCAAGGTGATTTTTAATTAGCATAAAATGGGAGTCTCTTTCCTGGTTTGCATCAGTACTTATGATGCTACTGGAGAAACTACAGCTCATCTTCATAAGGCTCACTTAATGCTTTAAGTATTTATGTAGTTTATTCAAATATAGAAATTAGGAAAATAAACATTACTGAACTTGTCTGGTTTTGCGTAAGAAATATCAATTCACAGCATCTAAATTAATGTTGGATGGATCATGAGCAATAAAAATTTCATTATTCCTGTATAAACCATGGCTAGACATAGCAGCAACACCATCTGAAAAGTGCAAGTTTGTCTAGAAAGCTTCAGCTTCCTGACAAAACCTCCAAATGTCTCAGCTCATCTTTCTAGGAAATTTCCAACAGGAAATTATTTAATTCAACTATGAAAAAAAAAAACCAAACCCATCTGACATCTGATAATTACGATATTTTCTTACAAATATGAATCCATTTTTGGTTTTAACTAACACAAGTAATAAAGGCAGATCTAGAAGCAGATTTAGATGACAATGTTGCATACTGCTGAGCTCTACCGATCAGAAAAAACAGTCATTTTTTGTATGTATTTGGGCTATAATTAAAAAAGCTTAGACATGTGGGATGAAATTAACAAATACAAGGGAATTCTTTCTTTTTCAGCAGACCAATATTTTCTTTCCCTTTCTTTCACTTTTTTTTCATGGGGTATAGATTCCCGTGTCAGTTCTGAATTCTGTGAACTCTCCTTTCAGTGTCCTCTTCACAGAGGTTTAAGATTTAAAGGCCAGAAGGAACTTACAGTCATCTGGTCTTTTCATAACAGGCTATAAAAAAGTCATGCAGTAATTCAGGAATTAAGGGCTTCATTCCTAAGGGTTATTGTATGTGTCTGAGAAAAGTGCCGTGGCTTGAATTTGAAGTCATGGTGTAACTACCATATCACTGAACACATTTTCCCAGAGACTTCATGTGAAAGTATATTGCCCTTATCTAGACTGCTTTTTTATCAAAGATTCAGTTTCCATGTACATGCTATTTTTACTTCTGCTATATTACAGCGCTATTTATTGCCTGAAATAATTTGGACAAAATTATTTTGGAGCCTTAGAAGGAGACACCCTTCACTTTCTATTTGTTAAGCTAGAGAGCTATTTTAAATTCATAATATGAGAGGTAAATCTGAATTTAACCATTCTTTTAATCCTCTCATAATTCACCTCCATCAACAGCTTTCACAGCATCATCACCATAACTGAATGTAGTACTTTACCAACAATGTCACTGATGCTGAATACTAAGTAATACTCCTACTGTAGTCCTACATTGGTAACTAATTTTCAAGGCTGACCTCAAGATCCTTTTCAGTGTCATTATATGTGAGGATACATCTATCAGGAACAACATTTAGTGTTAATTTTAAGCAAATTTTAAGATATATTTAACTGCACTATAGCAGAAACTCCTCAAATAAAACTGCATTTCTAAAATCAAAGATAACTGATCGTTTCATGGTTATTTCTTTTCTTTATTTTGTATTTCTCTCTTTTTTTTTTTTTTCTTCCTTTCTTTTCCTGTTTCATTTTCTCCCAGGTTAGGAGAAGGTGATTCTACTGAATAGTAGAATCACATGCCCCATTTTATAATACACCATGCTTGTAACACCTAAGTCATCCAAATGCTATTTCAGAATTTATTAGTACAAAAAAAAGTTGTGGTTTTTTTTTTAAAATAAACTGCATTTTTAGGAGGACGACCATAGCCCTTCTGCTTGTGCACTTCTTGGAAGGAATTTGACGGGACACTCCATCTATGCTTTTCTTTGTCAAAGCAACCTTCATGCTGAAACCCTGCTGCTACTGCAAGGCTTTCTTCTCCCTTGGAGATAACTCACAAGCCACAGTGACCTCAATCCCCCATACTGTATGAGCAAGACAAGTTTAGAAGCACATCCCTTGCCCCAAAATTCAGTGAAAGAATATATTTTTCCTACAGGGAGGATTGAGAGGTACTTTGAGAGACCAGGTAAAGATGACAATAAGATTCAAAACGAATGTAATTTACTAAGTACACCAGTCTGCAATTAATCTGGTTGAAATATCAGTAATTTCTTCTTACAGGAACTAAGCCTGTGCCCATACACAGTAGGACTGCCTTCAGTTATTGAAAGAACTGGGCAACATTTCAGGTTTTATATAACTATCTTCATTTATTATTTCTGTTTGATTTTTGTAATCGTCATCTCAATAGCATGGATGCATTTTGTTACATTGAATCACTTTGTCTAATTAGGGAGAAACTTTGTTTATTTAAAAAATACCCTGATGCCTTTTACAGTTGTACCGTGACAAATTGCCATTTGTACAGCAGCATCTCTACAGGGGCATCTATGTAGCCATGAAAAATCTGACTGCAGGATTATGGTCCAATTCCACTATTTATTATTTATTTTTTTATATTTCCTTATGGTTGTTTATTTTTTAATCCCCTCATCTCAACTTTTTCTAAGGGAATGTTCCACAAAGGGAAAGAAAAGAATAGAAATAATGTAATAGAAATAAAAGAAGTAATTATGTTTGTAGGCACAGGATTTTAGATATATCACCTGCTCTAGGAAATGTTATCTATCAAACAACAGTAAGATGACAGCCTAACAGAAGATTTTGGTACCTAGATATTAGATGTCATTATGTATTATTTCCTAAGGAGAATTTTATGAGCTTTAATTCCTGTCTTTAGAACATTAAAAGACAAGGAGATCCAGGCCAACTAGCATGCTGAAGCTCAGTCTGAGCCAGGTTGTGGGAAACACTGTGCAGTGGGCACCTCTGCAGTACTTTCTTACCCCTTCTTGTATGGAACTTGTATGGATACTATACTCTGGACTTTGGGAAAAACTCTTTGTTCATTTGCTTCCACCAGTATACAAATATATCCTTGGCAAACTTTTCAGAGAACTTATTTTTATTTTAAACTGGTTAGAAATGGTTATTGATTTTTATATTTTCTGCCATGACTTTTTTATGTAATATACAAAAGTTAATTTTTGCATCAAGCAAAATCTATTTATTATAGATTCTTTCCTTATTTACTGTGTCACAGCTTCATGTTTCCTATTATGCTCTTTCTTTAGCTTAACAGGACTTGAAGAAATTTTTTTAACAATGAAAGTACTCTAAGAGAAGGAGAGAAAATTTTCCACACCCTGCCTAGATCTCAGCTTTTGTTCCCTTTTCAGATACCCTCATTCCCGCTAAGCTTCACTACTGTATAAAGGTGCTGCCACACATTTATGCATCACTAATCATACCTTTCTGTGTTTGAAACATATTCTGAGAATTTCTAAAGGGTAGAAGGAGTACAGAGTCTCTGGAAAACATTTTGTTTCTCCATCAGACATCGAGGTGTATTTATAGAGTGCAGATATGGAGGAGATACATGCCTCAGAGGTAAAGATTCCTCTCTGCACAGGCTGTAAGAAACTAAAGCAGAATGAACAGTTCCAGACTAGGGAGCCAGTTGAAAGAAGGCTCTCTGCTCTCTGACACGCAGATTCCTTCAACTTACTGTATGTGGTTGGTAGCTCTCCCATGTGTCTAAAATACCAACAACAACTGAACCTCTCAGGAAGCCGGAGCTCAGAAAATTACTCAATAAATCTTCCAATAACTCATCTTCCTTTTTGAAAATCCAAGAAGCATAACTTTCTATACTTTTAGGGTAACTGAAGAAAAACAAATATTTTCAGTGATGTATTTATGTATTAAGAAAAAGAGAAAACAGAACATAAATAAAAAATATTTTATTGAACTTTGTTTCAAGTACTAGAATATCTGTATGGTAGAGTCAATAAGTGCAGTAGTTCATTTCAGAAGCTAATTCCAAATTAGCTTCTGAATAATTCCAATTCCAAATACATTTATGGTGCAGTTGAGCAATGGGCTCTATACATTAAAGGAGAGCAAATAAAATTTTCAATAAATGGACTGCTAATGCCTATCCTTTTAAATAGATAAAAAAATATATAGATAGGAAGGATGCAGATACTGATCAACATTCATTCATCAAAATTATATTTAGAATCTTTATCTTAGAGTTAAGATGCCATTTAACTGTAAAATACAATACACAGAGGTACCTCTAGTAGTTTTTATGGAAGTAATGGTGAATTTCTCAATATTTTATAGTCTTTAGGAAAAGAAATGAGATGCCAAGCACATAAAATAGTGGGATATTTTAATTTGAAAATTCCCTTCCCTTCTTTTCCCTTTCCCTTTCCCCTTCCTCTTTTCCTTCCCTTTTCCTTCCTCTTCCTTTTCCCCTTCCCTTTCCTTATTGTCCATAGAAGAAAACAGGTATTTCACTGCCCTCACAAGCAAAAAAACCTCATGGTACTTAAAAAGCTTTGAGAAATCAAACTACATAAGATGTTTGGGAAACCATAGTATTTCAACAGACAATTATGTCTTCTGAAGTGTGGAAGTCAAATTTCTTACTTCCAAAAGTCAGTGTTAAGATTAAACCATAGGAAAATTAAATAGAGGAAACCAAATTGTTGGTTTTGTTGTTTTTTTTTTTTTTTTTTTTTTTCTTTTTAATTGAAAGCTCACAGGGCAGTCTATGTGGAATCACATAGATAATTTAAAGCAAGAAAAAAAAAAGGTAATCCAATTCAGTCAAACTGCTGGAAATAAAAACATCCTTGTGCTCCTCCGGATCTCCCAATTAAGTTTTGAAGGCTGTGTGTTCAATGTTATTAAAACAACTAAAGAAAAAATGTATCACCCCCATTTTTATTCTGAGTTGCCATGAACAGAATCTGTCTTACTGAGTGTAGCAGTGCATTATCTTTAATCCATTTTTAAACATAAAGACTTTTAAGGTCATTGTTAATTAGAGAAAGGTCCCGATTCTTCCTAACTTGAGGCCGTGGATGCATCATTGTGGTAAAGCAAATTTACCTGTTTGGATTAATATAAATATTTGAGAATTAGACTAGCTTACCCCACTGGGCTTCCATCATTTAAATAACACTTATTTTCTGGGCAGGAAGCAAGATAAACATCTTTCATCCAAATAATAAGCAGTGCTGCTAGTAAACATGATACTGCATGAAACTAAGAGGGGCAACCTGTTAACCTGTGAGTTTCTTCACAGAATTATAAAACTACCAAAGGGAATAAAATAAATGTCAGAGAAGGAACATCAACAGTAGCATTATAAGGACAGAATCATGGAGAAAGAAAATGTCAAGGGAATGTTGCACCTAATATCCTCCCTTTTAAATTGCTTCACTACTAGAAATTAGGCAATTGAACAATAACCTTAAGTGATTTGCCAGAAACCTGACTGTGGGGAATTTTTCTCTTCATAAGCTACACACTAGATATTCAGCACAATTTGAAGAGAACTGTTCTGTTCCAAATCTATAACCTCACAGATAAGAAACTGTCACCTAGCCATTGCCTTTCCACCCTGTAAAGTCACAAAATACTGTGGAGTCTGTCCTCTCTTTGATGAACTCCATTTGGTTTGTGATAAGGCATTTTATATTTCCTTATTCCCCAGTGTCATGGCTTTGCAAATTGTGAACTCATTTATATTGGACAGGGCTACCCAGCCACAGAGAATGGGTTTTACCTTTATTTTGCTCTTAGTACTAGTGAAAATAGACATGTATCTTGGCAAATATTTTCCTGTGCAACCTCATTTTCAATGCTCAGTAGTAAGATTTACTTCATAATACAAATCAAAATTCAAGCTTAATAGGAAATTACTGGTTCACTTGTGGTTCCAAAGCCTATCTTTCAAATATTCACCCTAGCACGTATCTCTGGATGAATTTCTCATTAGTCCTTGTCATTGCTCCTTGCTGGAAATAAAAATGACTCAAAGAAATGAGCTTATGCAATGGAGGGAAGACAGTAAGACTAAACATACTTCTCTAGCTGTTGTGCCCAAAATGGAAGGTTCAATGACTCTCACAGCCCTACTCCTAAGAGGTCTTGAGCCAATACCCATTTAACAGCAAGAGCTTAAATACAAGAAATACAAGAAATATAAGAAATACAAGAAATACAAGAAATATAAGAAATACAAGAAAATGTCAGCTGGAAATTTGTGGTGCTAAATCCTAACAGAGAAGGAAGGTCAACATTGTTACCCCAGATATTTCTCATGGATGACAGACTTATATATTCTTCTCCTCTGAATGACTGCACACTTTTGCTTTGACATTTTTACACTTGTGAAAATACAGTTCTACAGTTCCTCTTCGTTTAATAAGGCATATATGGAAACTGGATTTTATCTAACTACACTAAAACTTGCATTAATTTGCAGAGACAAATGTCAGGTAGATTTTCCTCTCCAAGCCGTTCCACAAATGAAGCAATTTGGATCAACTTCAATAGAGGATTGATGAGTGAATTTCCTTGCACGGTATTATGCATAAGTTAAAAGCAAATGTTTCGTGTTGAAGAAATAAACAAAAAGCATTTTCAAAATACAGTGTGGATTTCTTTTCTTTCTGCCACTTCAGAAAGATTCTTTAAATATTCATTACCATGGATACTAAACCATGCAATTGAGTATCTTTCTTCCAACAGAAAGAATATGCCTCTTCTTTGCTGTGGTCTACTCTTTTCCACAGTGGCTGCTCTTCTGACCAAGTTGATTGCTACAGTCTGTAACTTCAATTACTGAGAAGGAAGTGGATCAGGTAGCCAGGAAAATGTTTACATTAACGTTATGTAAGTCTAGCAAAGACTTCTTCTGTGGAAAAGAGTAACTTCCAAGATATCCCTTACTGCTCCACAGTGTTTTAAGATGTGCTGCTGGTTTCTCCTGATTATGCTCCAGTAACTAGATTTTTTTCTAGTTTTTTCAAGTATATGTTTAGCTTTTCAGTAGCATTATTTTTCATACAGCATTAAAATGCTACCTTTTTCTTAACTACATGTACAATAAAATAAAATGGACAGTTCTTATTTAAATAAAAACTACCTTGCAAGGAGATACACTAAGAATGAAATGCCTTTAAAATAAAGTGCTCTCTTAAAACACTTTCTATGAACACCTAGAGACCAAGTCATAAACCACAGTTCCCACAGTCAACCTGAATTTGTTTTTATGTTCAGCATTGTTCAGTAAAAGAAATCTGCAAGAACAGTTTAGTCCATTATATTTTTCTCCACTCTGTTGTGTAACTTGCTTTCAGAAATCATTATTATTTTACAAAAAGTATCCATTTTCATCAGTATTTGTTGAGGAATCTTCCTGAATCAGATATAGTGTCTATTCATCAATCAAAATTTTATTTTGATCTATCTGAGCTCTTCAAATAATTGTGAAATACTGTTAAAATAATTATTTTTCTGGATTTATTTTTATTATTTTATGTGAACAAGAGTTAACACAGTTCAACTAGCAATGTTATGTGGACAGAAGCCTATTTTGTGTGAAAGGGTATTTATGAAAAATAAGAGGTTCAGCTTTAATAGGAACAAGGATAAGCAGAAAAACTCTAAGCCATTTTTATCTTAAAACCCAGGAAATTTACTAACATTACTGTCTCAGACAGCCAAGGTATAGTTTCAGCTGCACTGACTTGTCATATGCTTCATAGCTAAAGGCAAAACTAAGACTTTGAGTTTTCATTTTATGTAGAAATAACTAGGAAAAAAATAATTTAAAAAATAAAATAAAAATTCCAACAACATTAAAAAATCTCTATTGCCTTACCTCTAGGATTTCAAAGTAATGTCACCAGCAGCACCACTGGGACATCAGTGGGTTCTACGTTATGAATGTGTTGTGGAATTTGCACTGAAGCAATGCTAGCCTTGCCAAAATTAATATAGGAGCATATGGTTACCCAGCCTGCTGGCATTGCCAGAATACACACAGGAGGAGGAACTGAACTAATCCCAGACATTGTCAAAAGTCTGGATTAGCCAACATATACTAGCACATTTACACCTGGATTCAGAGACCATAGCAATAAATGTCAGGGGTTTGGAAATCTTCCTGAAACCTCATCAGACTTACCCAACTTTGCAGTTCTGAAATGAAATGAAAACACGAAAGGTTCATAAGGGTACTGAAGAGCTGTGTTAAATCACTTTTGTAACCTTCTTTGCTTCATTCTCCATCACACACAAGTTCCCTGAAGAGCTACTTTCAAATTTGGAGCAGCATTTTTAAAATTCCCTCTCTTATTGAGTAACTGTGATCCCCAACAAGACTAATTTCATCTAGGAGAACATCATGGTACATGAAACTGAGTGAACATGGAGGACAGGACAGAGCATGCAGATTTAATGCACATCTGCAATTTATATTCCCTTTTTTTATTTGTATTTGCAGAATATTGCTACCACCTACTCCTCATGCCAGCTACAGAGAGGGAATCATGAGGCTACCTCAGTTTCTTTTAGGAAATATTGGGTGGCTATTACCAGCAACTGTAGGAGAAGAGTTTTTCCATACAGTATTTTTGTTTTGTCATAACTGGGATGCTTGACACTTCATATAAATGCCCCCCAAAAAATCAAGATCGTACTGATTGCTAATTTGGGATCTGAAAGGAATCTCTTCCCCTCTCTAGGAAAAAATCTGAAATTTTTTCCCCCCTGCTTTTCTTCCAAAAGGCAACATTTGCCACAATGAAATCTTGCACATCTCATCTAAATAATCTTCTTCCTTTGATGCCTTTCTGATTGCACACTGTTTTTTTCCTTTGGCATGCTGCCTAATCTCCCAAGCGTTTCTATCCAACTAATTTCTTGCACAAGTCTTACAGTGTCACAGACAGCTTTATAGACAAATATTTGCACTGCATTTGAGGTCTTCAGGTCTACTGAAGGCTCAGATATTGCCAAGAGAGAGACCTAAAGGCCAGATTGGATATTTAACTGAATTCTGTGGGCTTAAGCTCTGCGATATTTTAGTAGATACACTATGCTGTAAAAGGTAATGGTTTCCACTGCTCTTTCTACCAAAACTCACACATCTGACACAAGCAGCACATCTCTATTCTGTAATAGAGATAAGTCTCTTGCTTCATGGTTCAGTAACTTTAGAGATTTGTGGCACTTTGCTAAGGTGATGGAAACAGACTTATTTAGGAGCCAGTTAAGCAGCCGTTAAATAATGTCTTTATGTTGCCTTCTTAATGAAAGAAATAACAGTTCATTTAAGAGTGGATTTGTGACATAATGGTTATTTAATTTATTTATTTGTTTATTTATTACATTTCAATACAAGATTCCTGTTGGTTACTTCCCCTTTTTATACTATTTTTTGAATCAAGACTGTATCACAGAAGAAGATGAAACTCAAACCTGACAAAGATTTGAATACTACTTTAGGCAATTGATATATTTAATAATTCTCTCAATTAACCTCTGTGTCTCATTGCATCATGATTTACATTTAACATACAGGGTACATAGCACACAAAATAATAAACGCATTAACAAATTTCCTACTTACATATAACAATATAAAACAAATACAAATTGGATTTAAAGGGAGGGGGAAGGGACTTCACTCCTTCCACAAAATAACCTAAATAAAATACTGATCAATCTACATTTATATCACCATTAAGAGGAGCGAGAGAGCTGGATTATATGATTAAAGAGGGAAAAAAAGATTTCCCAGAACAACTAGCTAATACCAAACATAATGTAAAATGGTGTCCAGTTTTCCAAGACTTTTGAAAGAACCATTCTAACACAACTTGTAATCAGGAGTCAAAGATCCGAGCTTTAGAGTGAGATTTTAGTCTACTCAGTTTTAAGCACAATGAATGTTCATCACAGGACACATTAACACAATGAAGCATCTGATTTTGATTGATAAGAGGTTTGAAATACATAAAAACATTATAAGGGTAGAAGTGCCCCTAATCAGTAAGGTCCATTTCCTTAAGGAAATTTTAACTGAACTTCAAAAATCGATATTATCTTTATACTTTGAATTCCTTATATCACATTATCCATACAGATGGTACATAGATGAGACATAGTCCACTACTGCTACTTCTTACTCTACTGCCTGAAGCTGAAGCAGTTTGTGGCACTGATTGGAAAAATGCTGATGATCCTAATCCATTACCAACACAGTTATAGCTCATTAGATGGTTAGATTGTTTTCTAAGAAGTTAGAAGTATGCAGAATTCTATTAATCTGCAGTATGCACATCCCTTTGTGAGCAAAATGTCATAGCTATGTATTCAAGCACTCAGAAGTTTGTCAGAAAGACTCCCTATGCATACACAACTTTATAGCCTCTTTGAAACATCCACCATAATATTTTAGTTACATGACTCATTATATTTCTTCCTTTAAATCTTTAGTTGTATTTATTGCTATTCAAGGTAGTATTTTTTGTTCTTTCCTTTATTTGGTGTTTGTTTGACCCCATACCTTATTTAGCACACATTATTCAAAGCTTGAATTGAAAGTAAAATTATTTCCTTCAGGACTGTTCCCATAGTGGGTTAGCTATAGTGGATGAGTGGTGAATGAAAACTCCATAACTAGAAATTCCTAAGATTCAATTAGTTACAGCCATTTTTCAGCTTGAAAATGAAGAGCTGTACTAAGATGCCTGCTAGGTTTGGGTATCTAGTTTTGATCACTTATGGTTGAGACTTGAGACCTGACTTCTCCATACACTAATTATAACATTGTCATCATTCAGAACAGTTCTAATTTATATTCTTTACAACTGGAAGCACAACAATTCTTCAGTTTTTCATGGTGTACCCAGAAAGATGGAAATATCACACTTTAGATTAAAAGTATATTTTTGAAATTTATGTGTAGGTTCCAGGAATTTTCTTTTTCTTCTCTCCAGACTCTGCCATGCTTTACATCTTTCTTTCTCTCTTTCCCCTAAGAGACAACTAGTTTACCACCTCTTGTGGCTCTCTGCTCTGTAGGCTTCCTCTTCCTACAGAGATGGTCTGAGAGATATCTGAGAAATTGTACATTCTCAGAAATTGTACAAATAGTACCAATTCAACAGGGGTATTCAACTTTAAAATCTTCTGCCTCCATTTAAGAATGGAAAGAGGGCATATCTTCCTGAAAGCTTGTCTAATTTTTCCACTTATAGAGATACTGCTTTTAATACAGCTGCATTAATGATGGTATCATTCTGTTTTACAATCATCAGCTCCATCTCTAGTGTTACACATTTTTAACCAGAAATAAATGAATCCGACATCCTACAGAGAGTATTTTCTTTCAATGCAGCCTGAGAGAACAAGGCATTGGATAAAGTCTGTTGTTAAAAATGAATATGATCATAAAAGCAAAGACTGTATTATCATTCATGTGTGCAGACCTTAATTTTAGCATTCCCTAATGCTAGGTATTCTAAAACCTAATATCAAATAAAAATCCAGTTATGTCCACTGCTATAGTTTTATTAAAGTGTTTTCACATTTGCATGTAGAACATACATATCACAAAGTATAAACACACCTATACTCTCATTTGTATGTTTATATTGGCTAGCTGTGAACATAAGCAAATCTCACTGAATCGCCTGGAAGTATATTTAAACAGATATTTTGGTATTACCATTCTTATTGATCAGTATGAAACACATTGTTTTTGGAAATAATAAATAAATAGCAAATTAAATTAAGTTAAAAAGGAAGTCAGAATACACTGATAGGTAGAAAGAGGGAACAGCTGTGTTATACAAAACATAACTGCCTACACGTAGCAGAAACTTGTATTCCAGCTAAATAAGAACTAACCAGCCCAGCTGACAGCCAACCTCCTATTAACTCTCTCCTGAATTTATATGTTATTTTCTACCCAGCACCTTTTATTGCCCACCATCATCTTCCCCCTGGCACTTGTGATTTTGCTTTATATGTTGCTGTCTGGATTTCTTAGATTTCTGAAGGTAGACAGACCTGGTGGATTCAAACTTCTATATTTCTCATTTAGTCATATGTAGATCCTTGTTTTTTCCCCATAACTATGCATCTACTTTTCCCACCAGTGCCCAGTAATTGCCAAAGGGAAGGAAAAGCTGCTGTCTTCTAAATGAGAGCTTTCTGCTACCAGGTGCCACAGGAAATCCCCTTTCTCTCCATGTCACAGGCTGCTAATGTGACTGCTTTTTGACAGAGGTAATTCTTATTTTATGTCAGAATAAAGAGATCAGAACTTGAGTAAAAGAGAAAGAGGGGAAAAACAGTAACTAAGATACTGTAAAGGTTAAAGAGGAGGAAATGTTTTTCATCAAATGTTTCCCTCTGTGTCCTGCAATATTCACATAAATACCATCTGCAGGGCTCAAGTCTGGCAGAAGTCTGAGCTCTGATGAACTCCATGACTCCAAGGGTGTATAGTTGTTGATATTTATCAAGTGGGATAGCAACCAGGGTGAAAGGGCTGTAAATACCACTGCACTCTTTTGTATACATGTGACAGTGCTAGTTGATGAGGCTGGGAAAGACCATGCTGCTCTGTGAAAGCTGACCAAGCCAGAGGATGAAGAGGATGCTGAATAGGAGCTAATTATCTTGTTAATCAAATCCTAGAATGCCATGTTTGAGATTTGCATAGATATCTGAAGGAAACTTGCACCCATTCGGGTGGTAAAGCTCTGTTTGGAAGAGCCAGAATTTGACTGAATTTGTTTGATAGGAAAAAAAAATGCTGCCATACTTTAAATCCAGTACAAAGACAAGACAGACAACGAAAAAAAAACAAAACAAAAACCAAACCAAAACCAAACCCAAACCCAAACCCAAACCCAAACCCAAACCCAAACCCAAACCCAAACCCAAACCAAAACGAAAAAAAAAGACAGGAAGCTCATCAACTGTCCAGCTGGGAAACACCTTCAGATCATTGCAACTGTTGCATATGTTAAATTATCCTAGTTTGAGACAATAATACTAGATGACCAGTCAATCTTTTCAATTTCCCATATCTCAGAAACCAGGCAAAGTCCATGATTTACTGAAACTGTACATGTTTTAAGAACCAACCCAAAACATGGCGTGTGATTTTGTCTAATTAATTCTTACTATTACATCATAAATTAAATCTTAGATATTCTCAGTATTAAAATCATAGACTTCAAGGGCTTTTTTCACAGTAAACACTTAGTACTTGGCAGGCTAAAAACTCATTAAAAATCTCCAGCATACCTCCATCATACCTTCCATAAACGCGGGCTCGAAAGACAGGATAGTGTCAGTTTGCTAAATTTGGATCATAGGCTAACTCTATAGTCAAAGTTATATCTGCAAAAAACTAAATCCAGCTGATAATGAGGACATTTAAGTCTGATGAATACATGCCTGTATGGAAACTAGTCATGTGGTAAAAGGTGGTTAGAGAGCCACAGCGAACCTGGAGCACTATTGTGGAAGCTTTTGCTAACGGGGGAAAAAGAGCAATTCTTTTAAGCCTATAAGAAATTTTACAGAAAAGCTAATACTGAGATTTTTTGAACAGGTGTAATGTAATGAGACAGATGAATAAGACAGGATTTAAGCTGCTGCATTTGTTATTAACTGATTCTCAATATGGCAATATTTTGAAGATGAGAAAATGAAACTTAAGATACACCAAGCACCAGATTTTCAAAGACAGATTAAAACCCATTGCTTCCAGAGGGAATTTTTCACACCAAATACATGGAAATGATATATTGAGATGATATTGAAAGTTATTCGCTGTGAGTGAACAAAGCTGCTGCATATGCAATAGGCAACAAGCTGTTTGAAGCAGAGCAATGATTTCCAACAATTATTTCAAATCTGGAACCAGGTGACAAGTAGGCAAGACAAAGAAGTAGAAAGAAAGAGGGTGTTAATAGCTGCATTCACCTACAATCAGAAAACCCGGATCACTTGCATAGGGGACAGATTGTGTCATAATTCAGGATCTGAGAGAGAAAATAGAAGGCTGAGAGTTGACCCATGCATTTCTTGTGGAAGCACACATTATAATACAGGTTTTGGAATTCAGATTGGTACATGATGACAAGACCCTTTACCATAAATGAGCAAAAGCTGGCCTTAATATTGGCTCAGCTTTATGTCAGCTTTAGCTGAAGTTCCTGGATTCAGATACTGAGTGAAATGCAATATGTAGAAATTCAGATTAAACTGTCTAACACTACCTTCTGCTGTAAATGATGGGACAGATTAGTTTGCCCTAGTTTAGACATCTCCAGATTGGGCTTTTAAGTCTCAACAAGTCATTCTAGTCTCACTTTACAATCAACAACAAAGGGAAATTAATCTCACATTAAGAAAAGCATCTAAGAAGAATAAGATAAATTACTCTCTGGAATGTTTATCTCTGCTGACTTTAAAAGAAACCATGGGAACCAGCTGATATTTACACATCTATGCTTTGGATGTTGTCAAGGCTGGGCCGATTAATTTCTCTTTCGAAGTTTTTGTTTTCTTGTTCTTGGGTTTTTCTTCCCCTGACTTTGTGTTTAAAATGTAGAAGTATTTCCATTCTTGCAAGTAAATTCTATATACCCTTGGAAACAAGTGAAACACCCATTCATTCTTCCTGTTCTTTGAAAAATCACTATTTTGCCGTGTCTTTCTTTCCATCATTAAAATATACATAAATTGTAAATATAATTTCAGTAGCTGAGAAAATGAAGTATTATTTTCACACATAAATATGTCAACAGGATAAACCACTACAATGAAAATTTAAGAGCTCAATATAGGAAATGCACAAAAGAAGTGGATTGGAGAGAGAAAACTCTTTTTACAGCTGACTCGTGGTGAGTCTGGAACTCATCATGGGAAGGCAGAATATGATTTGCATGGTGTCAGCAATACGTGAATCAGAAGCTTCATAGTGAGGGGTTATCTCCATACCATTTGAAATTATCTTTTTTGTTTGTTTGTTTTTAATTATTTGTAAGTAATTTTTAATATATCCTTATATAACTTATAAAGATTTAACTGGGATATCTTTCATCCAGAAAATGACCAAACAGCCTGCAAATGCACACATCACATACTAACAAGTAATGTTCCTCTGGCTACATTTAGAAGTAAATAATTCCAAGGAAGAAAGATTTGTGACAGCATCTTCTTTTGTTCCAGTCTTTTGCAAATCCAGTAATAAAACAGACTTACAAGGGGAAAGAATGCCCCAGCAATGGCCTGATTACACAAAAGCTCCCTGTTCACTGCTGTCACTCATCTGTCAGTCAGCAGGCTCTGTGGCTCAGTGGCTGAGTTGAACATGGGTTTCAGTCTGAATTGTCATGTTCTGTATCCTCACACACTTCTGGTACATGCCACTTTGCTGGGAGAGCTAACTACACATACATACTGCTTTTCAAAATAGATATGGCATACTTTAAATCTCTCTGCTGCTTTTGTCACCATCAAAACAAAAACTGCCTTCTTTTACAAGAGATGGTCATTACTGTACATTGATGTCCTTAACACTGATATAATTATCTAAAGGTAACAAAAGTAAAGATTTAAGTGTAGCATAACTGTGCTTGAAGGTGTAACAGGAATTACTGGAAGAATCCAGCAGAATTACTGGATAAATAACCAACACTGAGATTCAAATACAAGATGCCAGTGCTCTTGCTACCGAGTGCTATGGGTAATGAATAAAAGAAGGGATCTGTTCAGATCAGCAATGGGTACACGCGACTCCTTAGGCCTAGACAGACTGTGGATGATTTTCCCATGGCAACCAACTAATGTAACAGTAATAGTTCTAACAGATGGAGGCTTATTAACTCATCAAAAACAGGGACCCCATATTAAAGTTAGTCTCACAATCAAAACTGATGAAAAGAAAGTTCTTTTTAAGTATGTAAATCAAGTTTGCAAAACATAAAGTAAGACAACGGATACAAAAAATGATACTTTGGATAAAGTGCTCATCCAGTCACCATTCTGTCTCATCTTCTGAGATCCCCCTGGAAGCCAATTGTCTAAATAACATAGCTAATGTTTATCTGGGCTGCTTTTCTATTATTTGATAATTTATAATTATTATTTTAAATCTTAGATAGTTCTTTATATAATGTTAAGTTACCCAAACAGAACCTAGTTAGGAGACCAAAAACCGACATCTGTTTCTTAAACAAAATTTTATCTTGAACCTACACGAACTTTTTTTTTTTTTTGCATCTGCAGCCCTAATCGGGTAGGACTGCACATCCTAAAAAGAAATAAACTAACCTACAGTGAGTTTCTTTAAAAAATTATTATAGTTTCATTCTGTAATGAGATAAACTTGTGTAACTCCTTATTTGCACACCCAGATCATTTATCATTAATAGACTTTGTGGAAATTATTACGGAAAACAAACTTAATAAATGAAAAAGAGTTACCCAAGTGTAGGAACAAAAACCTCTGATATTTTATGCAACTTGAGATCACTTGTTTCTTTCTTTATCCAAAGAATTATCAGGACATGCAAAAAAAATCAGATTATAACTGAAGATGTTCTCAAATTTTACATAGTAAGGCACATTTTGGATGCATTTTTGTTACAAAATGGGAAAAATAAAAGGCAAAATTCCAGCAACATGCATCACAGGCATCTCAGTTGTAAAAGTCTTTTTGTCTTTTGTATTAATGACATAAGCCAAGTAATATTTAATTTTATTAAAATTAAATTTCATTTTAAATATTGTAAAGATGCAGAATCGTTTTCAGTATTGTCACACTTCAAATACTAAGTTTTTTACTCTATAAATAAAATATTGCATTTGTGTGCTTACTACACAGCACTTGCAGAAATAAAAGTCAGCACTTTAAAGTTTGTGGGTTTATTTCTCAGGCACTTAATGTATTAGTATGTATGGGTGACTGTCAGACTTTATGGCATTTCATTACATCCAAGCAAGAGGAAAGAAAGAGAGATTCTGAAATGTAAATTTGACGACTCATTGAAAATCACCACTACAGCTTTGATTTTTCAAAGTATGTTTCTTGTCGCAAATGAAATTCAAGAAAATTTGAAAAACACTAAAAGACAACGCTTTAGACATTTGAATTCTCCCCAGTCAAGTCTAAAGGTACCACCCCACGCCTTATTGTTGTCTGTTTAAATCTTTCATAAAATATTAACTTGCAGTGTCGAGGCCACTGGCTAACATCCATTTTGACACTGATGAAATTACCTGGAGTGACGCAGTCTCCCGAGGCACACTGTCACAATTAATGAAATATGAAGGGACCAAAGAAAACTCCCTGGCTCTGCATAACACAGCAGAGGAAGAAAAATATAAATGGAAAAGGCAAAGTAAAAAAGAAATAGGAAAACCCTTTGAAAAATATGAGTGAAGACAGATTTGCCTCCAAAGTAATCTTCAAACTCCACAAAAGGGAAACAGATTTGCCAGCAGTCATGGTCTAGAACAGTATGCATACAGCCTTTCAGCATTTTGGTCACGGTATCATATTCTAGGAAGGCAAGAGCAGTAGATGGTAAATGATCCTGGCTGAATCAAAGAAGGAAAATAATAAGGTTCAAGACCATTTCTCCTTGCCAATACTTTAGTCCATCTGGCTTTCTCAAATCTCTCTCCCAAAGCAGTCTTCCTTTTTATTGAAACTGACTTTGCCAACAGCCATCACACTTGAAAAAATGATAAATAAGTGTTTGTTTTAATTTCTTTACACAAGAGTTTATAACAGCATATGAGTCAAATGGAAATTACTCTAAAGGCAATGGGCTTCAAGTAACTCCAGAGGACTTCAGATCAAAGCATATGAAGAAGCATCCTTATGAGTCCTGAAACCACAGGCTCAGGAGACCTTCATAATTAAGGAATTTAAGGGACTTTCCCAGCAAGAAGAGTTGTGTTCATACAGGAGAAGATACAGATATAAATTTTTACAATGATACTGGCATAATCTCAATGCTATGGGCAACTCTGCTCTGGTTTCAGAATCTCTTGTTTTTAATGAAGTTATTGAGGCAAGAATGCTGTGTTAAACTCATCCTTGTACTAGAACAAATAAGGGGGAACAGAAGGTGTGAATCCTGTTCACTTGGCTACGCTTTTCTGGGACAAGAATGAGTGAATCAGTGCTGTTGACCTTCAGTTCAAGTGCTAAAAATTTTTCCCAGCCATCAGATATATATTTATATATATACACATATAAGAATGCAGTGAAGAAACTCAAAAATACAAGGTACTTTTTTCCTGCCTTTTGCCTAGCCATTTATCTATGATATTTAAAAGATTATTATCATTATAATTTCAAAGGCCTGTATCAGGCCTTTATCACCACTTTAATAATTTACAGAGATCCAGAGTTTGAAGTGTACTAGCTGTAGTTACTGAACATGCATCTCTCTGTAACCTCATTGAGCTTACCTTCAAGCTCCTCATTTATTCGGTTACTTTTGAGCACTGCATTGCCTCTCTGAATTTCCAGAACCTTCACCACAGTAGATTTGTCATTTTGAAATATTAATTTTGGTAATTTTAGTATTTAGATGAATGGTGGGTTTTTCAATTACCACTTTTAAAAAGTAAACTACTTTTCATGCTTTTGTTACTAATATTCATACCCTTAAATCCTCTAAAGCAATTGTGGGTAATGGGAAAGGTAAAAACAACTGCAAAGAAGAGCGAGTCTTCAGCTGCTGCAGTGCAATTTAGGCACATACTAAGAACTGTGTGAGATTACTGAAAAATCAGTTTCACTTTTTATACTTACAAGCCTTACAGGAAAGAGATTTTATGCTATCCTTTTAGAAACTGGAACAAAGAATATTCAAAGTGACTAATGAACATGCTTAAAAGCAAACTTTTTCCTCATTCTAGTTGGAAATATTATTCCCAGCATAAAAAAATATGAATCAGGATTGAAAAATACAGTTAAACTAAACAATAAGTCAAAACCCATTTATTAATGTCTAGTGATTACAGATTTTAGGTACTACCAATGCATCATCATGAATTTAAAAAAGAAAAAATATAAGCTTCTGATAAGCTTCCTTCCATTACAGTATTTCCTAATCTGTAGCACTTGTACCAAACCTAGGAAGAAAACTGAAGCTAACTTCTGTGATCTTTTCATCTATTGTGCTGTATGAATAGAGGCATTGCACTACCAGTGCTTTAAAGAGCTCTGCTAATTCCAGTGGTTAATTAAAACACCCAGTGACACATAGTACTATCCCAAATGTATTATTTTACCCAGAACTGCCAGCATCATTATCAGAGATATTTCAGAAACCAGAATATATTTTTACTACTATTTCAAAACTTTCAGCATTTCACACAAAGAGTATTTAATTTTTTAATGTAAGTGATGCTGATTTCTACCAAATGATAAAATACAAGGAAATTTAGAACACAAGACAAGAATTTCACAATGTATTTCTATATACTAATGTCTAAATAAACTTTAGTGCATTAATGAATACTAAGCTGTTATATTTCAAAGAGGACTGATCATTTCAGATGCCTTCATTTTAACTAGTTACATATTTGCCGTGAGGTCTTTCTGCAGCATTAATAGGCTGTTTCTTAAATTGAGTGCCCAGCTGAATGCCTTTAATCCTCTCTTGAAGTATTACACAGTTATAGTACTATAACCACACCAACAAAACAAGAAAAAGCGACATATAATAAGGTTCTCAAATGTAAGAGCATCTGATTTTATGAAAACACTAACTCCTTAAAACAGAGGAGGATTTGGGGAATTATCGACCTGTCAGCCTCACCTCTGTGCTTGAGAAGGTCATGAAATAGATCCTCCTAGAAGCTGTGCTAGGGTACATGGCAGACAGGGAGGTGATTTGAGACAGCCAGCATGGCTTCCCCAAGGGCAAGCACTGCTTAACCAAGCCAGTGACCTTCTATAATGGAGTGGTCACATCAGTGGACAAGGGAATGGATACAGAAGTAATTTACCCGGATTTCTGTAAAGCCTTTGACACAGTTCCCCACAACATCCTTCCCTCTAAATTGGAGAGAGGCAGCTTTGATTGGTGGGCAGTTAGGTAGGTAAGGAATTGGTTGGACAGTCACATTCAGAGGGTAGTGGTCCATGGCTCAGGGCCTCGATGAACACTGGTGACAAGTGGTGTTTCTCAGGGGTCCATGTTGGCACCAGCATTATTTAATATCTTCATTTGTGACAAAGGGATCGAGTGCACCCTCAGCAAGGTTGCAGAGGACACCAAACTGAGCAATGCAGTTGCCATACCTTAGGGATAGGATGCTATCCAGTGGGACCTGGACAAGGTCAAGAAATGGTCCCATGGGAATCTCAGGAGGTTTAAAAAGATCAAGTGCAAGGTGCTGCACCTGGGTTGGGACAATCCCTGGTATCAACACAGGCTGGGGGATGAACAGATTCAGAGCAGCCCTGTGAGAAGGACTTGGGGGTGCTGGTGGGTGAGAGGCTGGACATGACCCAGCCATGGGCACTCACAGCCCAGGGAGCCAAACGTGTCCTGGGCTGCATCCAGAGCAACGTGGGCAGCAAGGCCAGGGAGGGGATTCTGCCCCTCTGCTCTGCTGAGACCCCACCTGCAGGGCTGCATCAGCTCTGGGGTTCCCAGCATAGGAAGGACATGGACCTGTTGGAGTCAATCCAGAGGAGGCCACCAAGTTCATCAGAGGGATGGAGCACCTCTCCTATGAGGAAAGGCTGATTGCTCAGCCTGGAGCAGAGAAAACTTTGGGATGACCTTTCAGTACCTGAAGGGAGTCTACAGACTGAGGGGGACTTCTTTCGAGGGCATGTACTGACAGGAAAAGGCAAAGGGCTTAAATTGTAGCTTTAGATTAGGTATCAGGAAGCTATCCTTTCCCGTGAGGAAAAGGCATTGGAACACGTTGCCCAGAGAAGTTGTGGATGCCGCATCCCTGAATGGGTTCAAGGTCAGGTTGGATGGGGCTTTGAGCAATCAAATTTAGTGTCCCTGTTCATGGCAGGGCAATTAGAACCAGGTGGTCTTTAAGGTCCTTTCTAACCCATGCCATTCTATGATTCCGTGATTCTAATAACTACAAGATGACCTTCAACCAGTACTCCCCTGGCAAAAACAGTTTGTATCTTGGAACAGACCTAAGTTACACATTAATTCTATATAGCCTTATACTACTGCCCTCTACCATGAAAAATCCTCCCAACCAAGTTTAACTGAGAATTTTTAGTGTTACCTATCACTCTTCTCTGAAATCTATTTTTAAGGAAGTAATTAAACTGTAGCAACTGATCCAGAAAAGAAGTTCACGCATCACAAGAAAATTTCCTGCACTCTGCCTTTTCCTAGACTAGAAAGCATCTTCTAACTTTACCCAACAGGATCAGAGGGATAATTACCCAAAACTAACAAATATCAATGACATGAAACCATTATGGAGTAAAACTTTTCAATTTACATTCTAAGCTAACATTTAAATAGTTGGACACCTGAGTCATCAAAAGCTACATGCCCTACAGCCATTCATCCCAGAATATAACACATTTCAGTCACTGCACAGAATGTCATTGTAGAAACCATACAGTTGAAAACAAATGAACGCTACACCTCAAAGGGAAAAGCCAACTGGCAGAGGACAGAAACATCCAGTTGTCATCAGAAAACATTTTTTTCATGAAACAGTCCATCACTGTTCTCTCTGTCCCTTAAGTGAGACCTATAAAATACCTTTAACATATGAGCCTGGAAGCTAAAACCCATTTTTATACTGGACAGTAAAAGTTATGGACTGAATAAAGATATTGCACATTCCATTTTTCCCAGTGACACCCTGCCAACTCGCCTTGAATGTTGCATAAGCATTCACCACCTGCTTCTGTCAGCTCCATGCAGAATAATGATCTTCCCACCTCTGCTTTATTAACCTCCCCTTCTTTCATCAGCTGCCATACAACCTTTCCTTTCAAATTGCTTTACTGATTACCAGAATGACACAACCAAACACAACTGCTTCTAACAGGTAGCTAATTTTTCAGTTTTCTTTTTCTGGTTCACATCTAAACATGTTTGAGTGCCCCATTTCAGCTAAGTCAGTCAATCTAACAAAAGACACTAATTTTCTTCTTTTTTTTCTGATTAAATTGTGATGATATATAAGCACACAGTCCCACAAAATTTTCCTGAATTGTTTTAATAAAAGGTATTAATTTGCAGTTAGCTCTGTTCAGGGTAAAAGGTTAAATGGGAGTTGAAGATATTATATGAATTACCATGAAGAATGTATAGAAGAATTTAATTTTCAGTGTTTTAATATACAAAAGAAAATCTCCTTTGCAAAATATATATAGGTGTTATACCTAACTATGTTAATATTGATTAGCCTGGACTCAGATGCAAATACAGAAAAATACTTGGAACAAAATGCTTTCACTTTATTTTTTTGTTTGAGGTACACAATTTAAAAAAAAACAAATCCAAAACAAAACAAAAAAAACACCCAAACAAAACAAAACAAAAAAAAACCACCAAAAAAAACCCACTCAACCAAAACCATACTGAAATCACTGGGAGTTGTGGAAGTGTTCAAGGCCAACTTGGATGGGGTATTGAGCCACCTGGTCTAATGGAAGGTGTCCCTATCCATGGCAGGGGTGGGTAGAACTAGATGTTATTTAAGGCTCCTTGCAACCTAAAACATGCTGTGATTCTGCAACTCTACAATACTTGGCAACTCTGAGAATCAAGTCCCTTTTTATTTATTACAGTTGATAACATCTTCAGAGTCATTTAATTATGTTTTAAAAGTGACATATCAGATGAAAGTAAATAAAAAGTCTGAATCCCCATTATCCAAAAAAAAAAAAACCCCAAAAAAGAAAAAGTTGTAGCACCAGCTGTCTCCAGACAAAGTCAGATACAAAGTAATAACTTTCTCTTTGTAGCACCTGTATTCAATTTCTAAAGTACATCTGTCATTTTATTTTAACAAAGTCTAACAAGATCAGTTCACAGCCATCTGTGTCTCTCTACCTTGAAAGCAATTTAGGTTGCGTCGCTTTAAAAAATATCATCCAAAGCAAAGCAACAGAGAGCAGAACAAAACAATTGCACAAGATTAGAGATGACATTTTGAAGTTTGTTACAGCTGACAATAGATACCTCCATGCACTTACAAATGTAAGATTGGTGCACCCGATGCAGAGCTTGCAGAGTCTCTTTTCAGCAGCAGCTCTATTGCACCACCACAAAGTTAAACCTTCTGGGAGGGCTTACACAATTTTGACATCTCATGGTGCTCACATACTCTTTTATTTAGTCAGCCCCTGCTATGAAAGAGATCGAGAAGGCTTAATATAATCAATGCTTCTGTTTCCTGAGAATCCCTGCAGTGGAAAGTGAGCCGACAGAGGAGTCAGGCTTTCTCCAGCCATGTAGCAGAAGTCTCCAAACAATGAGACTCCAGCCACAGGTAGCTGGGCTATAGGCTGTTCCTAAGCAGAACAGGCACAGAAAAAGCAGAAAATGTACATGCCACTCAGTAGCTTAGGCATGGTTTTCTAAATTCCCACTTAAGAAAAAAGTCTTAAAGACTGTGTATCAAAGCATAATTATTTAACTAAAACTAAACTAATAAGGATAAGCCTCTGAGTCTCACTGGATATAGTTTCCCCGCCTTGCATAAATAAAAGTCTACTTTGATCCAAGTCCTTCACACATGGTATCAAATCACATCTGCCAGAATAGCAGGAGTTTGGAAGTACAACAATGTGTGGCATTAGAGACAGAATTTCTGATGCAGAAACTAGGACCAAGGGAGAGACAGCCCATTAATTCAGTATTAAAAGGAGCCAATTTAAGGGAATGGAAACAAAACACAAACAGAAAATTATCAGATCAGAGCCAAACACTGTGGATTTATTTTAGTCCCTCTGTAGTCAAACAGAGGATTTATTTCTCCTCATTTTTACAATAAAAACTTTGCTATAAGTAATGAAAATAAGTTGTAGTCTAATTATAAAAATGATAATTTTTGTCTAAAGACAGATGTACACTTTGTAAATCAGGCAGTTTATTATGAAAGCCAGTCAGGGTCTAAAGTCACCTGCAGATAAGCAGCTAAGTATAGCTGAATCCTATCTGTACAATGGAGGGAGCTGCTGTTAGGAACCAAGCTTTTGCACCAGGCTAAATGCTGAGTGCCAGAAACCTCAGGACACATGGGAAAGACACCAAGTCCAAATCATCACTGCAGAGTCCATCTGTGAAACCATGACAGACTCAAAGGAACAAAACCAACAGGGACAGAGGAGCATGGAAAACACTTAGCCAATCAATCAAAGCCAATAAATATGGCAAAGGCAAGGGACTGTTGAGAACTTAAGGCACTTTGTGCCAAGTTCACTGCAGTGAAACAGGCAGCCATTTGAAATGATGAGTAATGGATGGGTTATAAATGCATTCCAGTAGCTCTGTTCTGGAATGTAATGAAACCATAGACTCTTCCAAGTACCAGCAAAAGGAAAAGAATGTCTGAGGTTAGAATTCGTGCTGCCAGAGACTTGGACTCTTGACAGTTCCTTATGGCAGCAAGTATTTGTGAAGTAAAAGACATAGACCTCTGAACCCAAAAAAAGCAATGTCCTTATACTCAAATCTATTTTTATTCATATCAACATCTGATTTTATTTTTCTCCTTTCACAAATGCTCTATCTTTATTTCAACTTTTAAAGTGTCTGACTTTAGAAAACATTATTCTCAGTTAGTTAACACCATGCCACTGACCTTGCTACTATAAAGGCCCAACTCTATCAGGAAACATGAAAAAACCAGCATGTGCAGTAAATAGTGTACCCAGGTATCAACATTTTGTTCAAACACAAATTCTTTTCTTCTTTCTATAAAAATCATGGTATCAGTGCTCTTTCTTTCCAATACCTACTATGAAAGTCACAGTTCATTTCTCATATGTTCCCAGAGAAGATTCAAGTCTTTGCTTAAGTACTTTGACAGAGAATGTTACAGCAAATACAGCCAAGAGTGAAGCTGGCAGCATTGAACACCTCATTTGGTGGGAAAACAATTACATGTCCTTCCAATCCTCAGCTTGTGCTCTTTAAGTATTCCAGATTATCACTCGACTTTTTAAATAGTATCATTTCTGTAATGAATAGTAGTCTCTTTCCTTTTGAGTCTTTAGTGTTTTGATGTATTCTCAGATAATAGAATCTTGGGTTGTTTACACAGTACACAAATATATGAATTTCCCATATATTGTGTATGATGGTTTGCCTATTTTTGTTTTCAGCATCTTAGTAAATTCTACTTAGGGGACACCTGACCTATCTAATTTATTGAAAAGATAACACTTTTAAGAATTTTACTTACTATTTTTAAAGTGTAGGTATGTAACACTGATTTAATTTTTTTTTCTCCTCCTGTTTCTAAATACCCTGAGGTCTTAACAAACTTATACTTACAAACTACTTGCCATTATACTTCAATTCAGGGTCACTTTCAGATTGTGAAGCTCTTGAAATGTTATCACTTCACTGACATATATATATTTAAAGATTTCCCACAGTTGCCTAAAGTGTCTAAGGCCCTTCAATATGCTCTTTTATCTGAGATATTGGCGTGATCCTGGTTGAAGCAATGCAAGATCTCTGAGAGATTCATGTCCTTCTGGGCTGACAGCTAAAGGACAGGCAGTCTCATGGGGCAGAATAATCCAGAAATGAAGGATGAAATCCAACTCTCACATAAAGACACCCACATTTATTTACATGCTCTGGCTCCTACTACCATCAACAGGGATGAAAATTTTAATGAAGTTGCCTTAACCTAAGTATTCAGCACCATTTGAAATTTATCCCACTTGCCCTTCAGCTGCTACTCCAGAAGTGACATAAATGCTGTCTTATATCTGGCAGCCCTGGAAAAATGTCCCAGAAAGCCTACAGTGGCTTAAGCAACACTAAACACCTATGTGCAGGAACCAGAAAGTGTCCTTGACCAATTCAGTCAAGGCCTTCAGAGCTAATTCCTGATGCTGGTTCAACTACCAAAGCAGTGTCTACTACCTTCTGAGATGTCCAGTATGGACACTGATTTGATACTAATAAATAGGTTGTTGGATTCTACTGTCTGTATTTGCTAGACATCTTTTGACTGGGATGGGAGGTCAGAACTTGGCTTGCTTACAAGCACTTGTGTAGTACACAACTAAACTTGAGCATTCTAGTTTGCAGCTGAATCTCACCCAAAGAATACCATTCCCTATATATAAGCAACTCTATCCTTCTCCAAGAGTGTAATATAACTTTGGTGTCAATTCAGGTGACTAAATAAAGATGTCTCGTGTTATTTGGAATGTTCTGTGATAGTCAAGACACGAGACATTACATCACAGGTTACACCAAGGCCTATGCTTTTCTGAAGTAACAGTTTCAGCTGGAGACTGAAAAAGGTATCCCAAGGTATTTCAAAAGCCACTAGGTGACTATATATAGGTTCTTTAATTAAGCCATCTACATTTTATTTTTCAACATGATCACAAAAGTTTTCGTTTAGAAGTCCCCAAAAATAATGCATGGCTAGATGCCAAGAAATGAAATGTTCCAAAATAAAGCCAGAAAGCCTATAGGGAAAGCCAGAAAAGAAATTTTTATTTATCCTGACTTCCAAACAAAATTATTAAGAACATAAGCTCAATTTATTAAAATACAAGAATCAGAACCTCAAATTTTCCCATTTATTATGAATTAATTGATCTAGAATTATTGGTTATCCATTCTGAATGACATGTTAGGACCCCAAACATCTCTTGAGATTAAATCTACAATTGGATGAGCTCTCTCCCACTAACACCCTGCCCATTTGCTACCTTGTATCAGTTTAAACAGACGAATTTTGTTCAGACACTCTAAAATTGCCTCTTTTGGAAAACATAGGTTAATTAGTTTCTTGCATGCTCTAGCTGAGCTGCAGCGACATGCCTAGTCAACAAGGAACCCATTCAAAGCTCTGTGAAACAATTTATAAGTACTACTTTTGAACTGCTTCAGAGAATTAAAGCAAAAGAGCACTAATAATAATCAAGAATTTTGCTAATAATAAAATGTATCCTGTTAAAACAAACAAACAAACAAACAAACAATAAAACATCTACCAGCTAAAACTAAACTGCAGTGAAGCTCTTGATACACTCACTTCGTATCACTGTAACGTTATACTGAGAGAATAGTTTTTCCCTTGGTCATGCATTTTACTGGCTCTCAACATTATAACCTTCTAAGAAATTAAAGGGTCTGCATAATAGGCACTTCTTGATTTCTTATCCTATTTCACCCCATTTTGAAGAGAAATCACCCAACCGAGGGTGTCAAATGTGGCAGAAGCACTAGCTCCCTCCATTCCCAGAGGCTTCAAGAATTTTCTCAATTTCATGCTTCTGTGCACAACTTTATTTACACTAAAACCATTTTGTTTTGTGCTTCAGAGAAAATACTTCGTCTTGATCTCCCAGCAAATCTTGGCTATATTATCTGAATACTCTGTGAAGCTTTGACTCTACTATAGGCTGCAGCTGACATATCAGGTGAAACACAAGTGAACTGCATAATGGAAGTTAATGTCCCATCAAAATGGGGTCAACAGGATACAATCAAACGTGTATATCATCTACCCACAGTGTGCTTTTCTTCAAAACAGTATTTAGATTTGAAGTGGATGCTCTAACAACAAATATTTAAACCAATATTTAATATACACTGATGGGGCTCCGCTAATTATCTTTTTGAAATACAAGTTGGTGTCTCAGAGAGACACTTTCAACAATGGTCATATTAATAATAATTAAATTTAAAAACTGATTTTTTTTTTTTTAGATTTTAAAATCTAAATTTAAAATCTTGTGGTTTCTCAGCAAGTTTTATTTCCACGAATAAACACAGGTACAAATATAAGGCCAAATACTACTGGTGCTGCTTTTGACGTGCTTAATTACGTGGCATTTTAAAAATTACTTTTGTACTGTTTGTCTTTGTAAAATATCAACTCAAATTCAACCATTCAGCATAGTGTCTCCATAAAAAATCTTCAGGCATATATGTGAAGAAATAGATTTTCTTCTTGAAAGATACTTTCTTTAATTCAGTAAACACTGCTGAATACCTATCTTTTATGCAGAATTTTAAGCCTCTCTTCAAAGCTCTTACTTAAATAAGTTAACTACTTAGACACTTTTCTAATGCAAATTGGCATGAATTGAAAGACACACTGAAAAGCATTTTTGCTGCATGACATTCAAAGTTAAATGTACCTACTTTGTACTTCTACAGAAGTACATCTATTGCTTACTCGCCTAGAACTTTTCTCACAAGAATTTAAATTCTAAGATGAAAGAGAATACTTGTATTTCACAGTGTGATGGAAGGGACCTGGTTCAATTTCTGACTTTGCTTGTTCTGACCCAGCAACAGCTGTTTCATTCAAATTAATCAGACAAAAATCTCAGCTATATAGAAAACAACAGCACAAAATGACAATTGTAGTACAAAATACTATTGAGAAATCTTTACTGCTGTCCATATAACTGCATTTTCTGAAGCTGTTTATCCAAATTGAAAGTGCCAATGGAAGTTGTACTCAGTCTTCTGAGTACTGAAAGATCACCAGATGACTACACACTTCCATCTATGTGCAGCTGTACCTGGAATTCTGGATCTCCTACAGCAATTTCATTTTGTACCTTTGCTATCACAGAACATTTTAGTAAGCAACAGCCAAAAACAAGTATTAGGGGAGATAACAGTATTTTACATTTAAAGTTCCTTCATAATAAAATACCTTCCAGTTTCTTGCTGTGATGTGGAAATTTTATTCAAGTGTTTACAGTTGGCAAAGACTTCTTATACAAAGCCTTTTAAAAAATCTTCAGAAATTTTACTTCTTTTTCTCTCATGACAGAAGAGACACTTGCAGAAATCACCAACATTAAAGCACCATGATCACAACATCAGAGAACAGCTGAGGTTTAAATGGACTGCTCGAGGTCAGCTGGACCAACCTCCCTGTTCAAGTGGAGCCATCTAGAGCAGATTGCCCATGACTGTGTCCAGACAGATTTTAAGTGTCTCCAAGCATGGACACTCTACCACCTTGCCACATGGGCACCCAGTGGCAATGCTTGGTTACCCTCATAGTCAAAAAGTGTTTCCTGATATCCAGACTGAACCTGTTCTCTTTCAGTTTGTGCCCATTGCCTCTAGTCCTGTTGCTAAGAGGAACTTGGCTTCATCCTTTTTGCACTGTCCCTTCAACTTTGTACAAGTTGATACTATCCTCCCCCTGGTCCCAACCTTCTCTGCTCCATGCCAAAACAGTCCCAGCTCTCTCAGCTTCTTCACATATCCCTTATGCTCTAGCCTTTTAATCATCTTAGTGATTCTTCACTGGCCTTGTTCCAGTATGCTCATGTCCTACAGCTCCAGGTGCTTTTCTGCAAAGTTGATTTCCATCCAGTCCTTCCTCAGCCTGTACTTGTCCATTTTGTTGTTCTTCCCCAGGCACAGGGCTTTACACCTGTGTTCGTTGAACTGCATGAGATTCCTGTTTTTCTTTATCCATCTTAAAACAAATTACACTGGGATAACACTCTGGAGAAATACAACCAAAAGGTCAAACTATCAGAAAGCTTAAACTTCTTGGAGTTTAAGGTACTATGGACCTTTGAAATGGCTTAAGGGATTTTACTTTGTAAACTTTCTATATTTGTGAAATTTCTTCCAATATCAAATCCATGCCTTCTTCCTCCTCTTATCCCTTGGTGATAAGGTGAGACTGTCTAAATAGAGACCTATATAATGAAAAACTTGAGCTAAGCAATGGAAAAGGAACCAAAATCCCATATGTGCAATAGCATAAATCTTTGCTTTTTTCATTTTGACTTAAACCTTTTTTTTAAAGAAAAGAACTTTTCTCTAGAAACCAATGTGATATGTTTAAAACCACTCCACATCTGTAAATTTTCGATTTTATTTTTTGCTTTCTGTATGAGGCCAAGTGGCCATCATTTTATTATGTCATATAATCCCATATGACAATAAAAATATAAAATATCCATCATCTAACAGACTTGTATCCAATTATATGAAGGAGAAAGAAGACACACTACAAATCTTCAATATTTATATAAGTGGTGTGCTAAATTGTTATATTCTTTCAAATCTTCCTTAGAACACTCTAACTCCATTATCTGATTTCACTGCCTTGCTCTACAGACCTCTCTGTATCTCTGAAAGCATTTCTTCAACATTTGCTGTTGAACATCTGCTAATTTGACATTTAATTAGTGCAATTTTTAAAAATCTTTTTCCATCTCTCTTGTAATGATACCGAAAAGACAAAAATGAGATACATTCTGCTTCAGAGGATCAAAACTGGACAACAGTCTCTTATCTTGTTTATCTGGAAGCCCAGGATTAGATTACAATTAACATTTTAATTTCTTCATTTAGAAAAGTGATTGTGAAATTATTCTATTTGATGGGAGATTACCTTTCCAGCCTTGACCTTATTTTGGTTTAGCTCTGACTAGCTTTAGATCTGTGGTGGCACAGAAATATTTATCATAATGTTGACTCATACACACACACACAGACACACATACCTATGATTAAAGGATAGTAACAGCAAGCAGTAAATTCTGTATTGAATTAACATTATTCATGGTTTTAAAACATAAATGGCACAGAACAAAGTATCTTTGACTCTTAAATCACCAGTGGTTTGCTCCTGGTCAGTACAGGGATACAGTCTCAGGAGCTGGGTAAAGCTAACTGTTCAAGGGGAACAACAGGCAAAGGTCAGAAATACTTATGTAGAACCTTATATACAGATTTGCCTTGAGAGCTAGTGAAGGAAGAAAAAGGAAGCAAACTCAGCAGAAGATTTAAGAAAACTTGCAAGTAAATATCCTCCTGAGAAAACACAGGAGCACAGAGAAAGCATTGCCCAGCACCGGCAGTGGCCCTCTGCTAGTACAAGGCTGTGATGTTGACGTCACTCTTGAGGCAGGTGAGTGCTGATTGCCCTTAGAACCAGAGGAGCACAGGAAGGGTAAGCATAACCCCGGGAAAAGAGGCACATTTAAACATTAACCTATACTGGGAGTGTAGCATTTTAAATTGTATTAGTATTGGGCTATTTTTCTATGATTGAGTTCTTTTCTGTACCTGGAAGAGCAACAATTATTTGGTTAACTGATAACATTTGCAACATACTCACAATACATTTTTGGCTTGGTATGAAAGATGGAAGTTTGCCCATAAAAAAACTAATTATTGCTATTCCCAGTGAAAATGTAATCATAATCAAAGGCACTTGGTGCCATATTCGCAGACCCTTCTTTCAACAGACAAAGCAGAGCCCCTCTGTCTATAAAAAACGTCTTTAGAGATATTTCATGGATAGTTAGAGGAATGTGGGCTATGTCAAGTACCAGTTACATTCTGAAAATACTGCTTTGAACATATTTTTAGATTTACCTGTGCATTTTTGTCACACAGAAATATTTTTGTTTTCTTCTTTGTCACTGTTTCTCACTGTGACATATCTTGGTTTTAAAATACATACAGTGTTCTTCAGGAAAAAAAAAAAAAAAGAGGAAAAATCTTCTTTATTCTTTCCTGCAACTATTCTCAGTAAGCATAACTGTACAATTAATTTATCAATGTTGTTTCAAAATTAGGATTTCTAAACACAGCTTGTCAGAGTTCCAGTTGTAGGGTGGACAAAGTTCTAGTGACTTCACTAGGACTGCACTAATCAAAGAACTAGCATGTGGAGGAATATTGACCTGTAGAGGACCTAGTTGCCCAAACTCAGCATTATTTCAGGCAGTGTGGTGATCTTCATGGCCTCCAGTTAGCTTTCCAGAAAAAGGCAACTCTCCTAGAGACCTTGTACTCCCTTCTGTAATCCTGAGCCCAGGCAGTCTGCTCTCTATGAAACAAGACTGGTTTGCCCCAGCCTGATGGAGAGAAGTTAATTATCTAGAACATGCAATATACAGAAAGCAAAACCAGAGACAGCTGAGCAATTGTTAAGCAATTCTTTAGCTGATTCTTTAGCTGACTTGAGAATAATTAAGTCGGACATAGGAAGGGGTAAACCATAAAGGCAAAAAGCAGAAATGGTAACCCAGCAATGCTGAGCACCAACCTGTCCCACATCTAAATGCTGAGTGGTCACCCAGCTGAGATACCTGGTTTGGGGTATCTCATTGCAGGATCATGCTAATGTCCTGCCTAGTAGCTCATTAGTCCCAGTTATTTGTTGTGTGTGTGTCAGTCAGTAAATAATTGCTTTGCCCTCATAAACTGTGTCTATCATTCTTTGGTGTCTCTCTCTGGGCACAACAGAATTTCACAGAATCATAGAAATGCCTGGGTTGGAAGGGGAAATTTGTCCATGTAAGAGGAAAGAATGCCTGGATACAGTGTCTGTCTAGTGTCTCTAGTGCTTTGACATCCCTCAAAATGTTATGCCTGGCTTCCAGCTACTATGTCAGAATAGTGTAGATTTCCAGTGTACCTGGGGTTTATCTATCAGTCCCATAATTGTGTCACAGATAATCTAGGGAATTTCAAATACTCCAACTGGAAAACTGACTCTGCCCATCTTAGGTTACCTGCATAACATGCAAAAACCACCTATTTAATATTTTTAGTCTGAAATTCTCTTTGGAAGATCTTACTTCCCTCCTTGACTATGTTGAATTTTAGGGAACATCAAGCCCTACATCTATTAAATTAAATCACGAAATCCATCTCTTGGTGCCCACACCAAGATTAGCCTTAGACAAGAAAAACATAAATGTAAATGCCGCCACAGCAAGTGTCTAATAAAAAGTCTAATTCAAAACGCCCCAACACATCTGTGACATCGTCTGCGAATGTGGAAGCCTCCTGTTACATTAAATGAAGATCTGAGAAGTTTATGGGTCTCAATTTAATTGCTGAAAACCAGTAGCTAAAACCATTGAGATAATAGAGAATGTATCATGGAACATACAGGCCATCTCACACAGAATTTGACACAGGCAGGTAGATGATGTCCAATATTTCCATGTGTGTTTAGGTAAGTGATGCTCAGGCAAGCAGAGCAGTGGTCTGGAGAGCTATTCAATTTATCCTACTGTATAGCTGAAAAAATGACAATATCCAACGATGATTTTGGCTAAATTGCAAGCACTCAGCTCAATTTCTTTATCACAGGCAACTACTGTCATTTGAAATGCATTACTGCAATCTTCCTAGCTTCAAATTGTCACACCAGAAGAATGAGGGTCTCCAAAATGTCCTGTGTCTTATCTTTCCATCGCAATTAATGGGCCAATTCCTGTCAGTTGCAACAAGCCTGGATTGGTGATCTCATGAAACAGACCAACATGAAACAAAGTAGACTCCTCAATGCCTCTAACAAGTCTTGTGTCATACTTACTACTCTGATAGATAAGTTTTGGGTATTCTGGAGGGTTTTTTTTTCACAATGAAACTGGACACTGATGCTTACACAACGGATTTGTGCCTACTTTGACTTTATTGGAAGTTCAGATAGCTAAAGCACAACCAGCTAAAGCACTACTGGTTGTGCTATTGAATAAGAAAGTTTTTTACAATTAATGTAGTTTCCTTAAATTATGTGATAAAAGATTTTTCCAGGGAGGTGAGGAGTGTGGGGATAGGACTAAATCAAAAAGCTCCACCATCACCCAACCCACCAAGTATTTTGATGGCCCAGTTGAATAGAAAGCCAGCACTGCATATTCCTAGACATACTGTTCTTTGTATGCTTTCTTAAAAAAATTTTGCATAATTTCTTTGCAAATTCCTCTCTAAAAAAAGCCTATATACTGACTCATGGAAAAGGAAACTTCTGAGAATAGGAAAGAGTTTAGTTTCTTCCATCTTTGAGCTTACAATCACAACATCAGCAACTAGAAAAAGGAGATTTCTTCACGCTCCAAAGAGAACAAATTCTTGTAAGGCTTGGTTATGAAGCTGGAAAATTTTATTTTGCATTAATTGCTCTCCTCTGTCTTTCTTACTTCCCATAGTCTTGTATGCATTTCTACAGTATTTCTGCAGAAGAAACTACCTACATAAAATTAATCTTGATGACATCATGTGGTGCTAGTTAGTCAGAACATTTAAGGAGGATAAAGCACTATAGCCTTAAGGACTCTTAAAATGAGAATCATTTATTCTCTGTTGTCTTCTGTGAAATGGATTCTTGCTGTTACTAATGTAAAAACCTGCTGCTAAATGTTTTGACTGTACATATTAGCCAGCTGGTGGTTCAGTTCTCGCTATTGAGTTGCCCAGAACTGAAATAATTAATTTAGCTAAGAAAAGTATATTGTGCTGTACCTTTTGGATTTGTGACTGTAATCTGTAATCACCAGGGAGTTTATTTGGATTTGCAATAATACTGGAGTTGGTAATTTATAACAGGAGCTCACTAAGTAGAGCTTATGAAGCTTGAAGTTTTTCGATAAGTTGCAGAACTTTGTGTAATATGGATGCTGTTAGCAGCTTACAATTGGCTCAAACATTAATCTGCATTATCCTAATAAACTGAAAGCAAAAGCCGTGGATTTGAAAGGTTCCTTTCTAAGCAGAGGTATCCTTAATACTGTCTCTTCATACCTGTACATCAAGAAATAATTCAAAGCTATAAGTATAAAGACTCCTGTTTACTGTAAAAAAATTGGACTCAAATTCTCAAGAAAAATACTATTTAGGCCAAAGAGATGCATTAAAGACAATTTTTATAACTTTTCACTGCATAATTGTTACTTCTTTTTGCTTCTGCTTACTCCTTGTGTTACAATAGGCTTCTAAGAAATGTAATGTGTCAAGATTACCTGACACTTGACAATTGTAGTCAGGCAAATACTGCTATTCAAATATATTAAATCATTATTTAATCCAAGCACTGATTTAGATTTTCTAAAAGAATAAGGGAAAAGTAAAGGAAAAAATGACATATAAACAGGAGATAATCATATATCCTGCAGTTCTCCAAAAGACTGCTAGAACAAAGAAGAATATTTGTGACACAATATTCATTATGACAGACACTGTTGGTCTAGCTGTAGTTGTTTGTCTGTTTGCTTGGTTTATTTTGTTTATAAAACTTCCCTCATGGTCCAATGAGATATTTATTTATCCTTCTTGCATAAGGAATGGACCCTCTCAGATATCTAATGGAGCCAGATGCTGATCCACCTATCCTTGAAGAATCGAAAGAAATGGAGGATACTCTTACAATGGCTCTCAAAGCCATCTACTGAAGGCTTTGTTTTCTAAATAAAACATATCTCTACTCACAGGAATGGGTGGCTGACCCAGTGATTTATTGATTTTACATTAAAAGGATGTGCATCTATGAGACTTGGCATACGATAGATCCAGTAGTGGTGCCAGATGAGAGTTAATGGGAATAGACCATCATATGTCACTGCAAAACAGAGAAAGTGAGAAAGCTGCAATGACATCAACACTAATCCCTCTGAAAGGCAGCTGTTTTTTGTTATTGTTATTTTACAACAGTGAAGAACTTTATAGTTGTGCATCGCTACACTTTGTGTTTCAATGACACTGGTCTATTTTTTTAAGTTTAATGCTAGTCTGTTAATGCTCACTTATTCACAGATGTTTAATTACTGTTTACAGATTTAAAGCATCAAATTTTAGCAACTTCATTCTTTTTAGTACCAAAAAGGGGTTCTTGAATCATTAAAGACAGGAAAAAGGCATTGGCAGTACTCAGCAGTCTCTTTCAGCCCAGGTGTTTTGTGAGTTTAACAAATTTACTAAATACTACCCCAGTTTAAAAATGACAAATAGAAAATGCCAGGTATGATTGTGAGCAGCACACTGAATATGTGTCACAATTAAGAACAGAACCACAGAAATCATTTAGCTTGGAAAAGATCCTTAAAAAAGACGAACCACCAACTCAGCGCTGCCAAGCTCACCACTAAGCCATGTCCCTAAGTGCCACATCTTATAAATATCTCCAGGGATGATGACTCTAGCATTTCCCTGGGCAGACTGGACACGAGGCTTGACAACCCTTTTCATGAAGAAATTTTTTCTAATATCCAATGTAAACCTACCCTGGCACAACTTGAGGTAATTTCTTCTTATCCTGTCATTGTTAACCTGGGAGAAGAGACCAACCCACCTTGTTACAGACTTTTTTCAGATGGTTGCAGAGATTGGTTGGGACTCTCCCCAGCCTCCTTTTCTCCAGGCTAAATACCCTCAGCTCCCTCAGCCAATCCTCATAAGACTTGTGCTCCAGAGCCTTCACCAGCTTTGTTGTTCTTCTTTGGATGCAAAAAAGGAGTACTGAAAGTGGTACATTACTTTAATTTTAATATACCAGAAACTGTTACTGAAGCATCCTTTTTTTTAATAGAAAAAGGAAATTAGAAAGAGAGTGGAGCACTACCATTTTATTGCTCTTGGATGAGTCCTCTTTTGGGTTCAACAAGTCAACACTTCTTTCTTTAAATAAAAATGCATGAAAAAAACCCCCACAAAATCAACCAACAAACAAACAAAAAAGCTTTTCTAGCTCAGTGTATTGATTCCAACATAAATTAAATAATATCAGATGTCCAGAACAAGAAAAATATATAGTAATAATTAATTGGAGGGAAATTGGGGTTAAGACAAGAAATGTCCTTGCACCATACAGCAGACATACCAATAGCAATTTCCTTGATAAATATCTCATATAACAAGGGCACTGAACATTCATACTTTTATTTCTCAAACAGAATCCAAAATGAAATTAAAGACTTACAGAGTTATGTTCTGTTCAAAAATTGCTTCTCATAAATAAAAATGTTTTAAGTAGCTTAGCTTTTAGACTAGCTCAAAAAATTTATGTTAAAAGATACACAGAGGGAGAGAGAGAGAGAGAGAGAAGCTAAATTATTGTTTGGTGAAGTGTTTATCCATTTTACCCAATAACAGCATTTTGATACTAAATAAACTTGGAGATACTCTTGCAGTCATTTTTGAAAATTTGTATTTAAATAAAATATTCTGGTTTACACTTCCTTCAGTATTAAGTGTGTGTAATAATATCATCCTTAGATGAGAAAATAAAATTTTCCTGTAGTGATGTTGAAGGACTGCCATTTATATGAAGATTCTGGTTTTACACCAGTGAAAATGCATTATTTCAAATCTGAGCAGGAAAATAAACATTGTTTAAAAAAAATTCCCCCCAAAACACTCAGGAAGAAGAAATGTCAGGTGTAATCAAGCATGAATTAGCTTCCTACTGATGACCAACCCCATCTTCCCAAGAAGATTTATTTTATTGCTATTTTTTTACTGACAGGCAAAAAAGATCTCAAAACATCCAATTTGTCTTCTTCTCATTACTTTCCCTCCACCTTATCCCTACTGCTTATTGCTCTAAGTTATTAATCCTCCTGACCTCCATGGCTCAGGACTCTGAGATCATACTTTACTCTCTCCAGGTTTAAAAGTAACGTCTAACTGCCCCCTCTCCATCTTCCACAACATGAAGAAAGGCATGAAGACAAATGTTCCTTGATGCTGCAGCTCTTGAATGCAGCTTAGACAACTCCAGCTTGGATTGCCTGCAGCACCCTCCACATGGGACTCTTTGGTATTAATATAATCAGCTGAAACTTTTATACCTTCCATACTGACCAATCCAAAACAGAAATATCAATCCATTTCTGCTGTGCTGTGTCTGCCATGTGCTGGTAAATCCATGTGGCACACCTGACTGCCCCACAGACACCTCAAAAACCCTGTCTAGTGTGTTTTGAGCTGATGTGTCCTTTCTTTTGCCATTTGATCACAAAGAAACTGCCTTTTCCATTTGTGCTGAAGATAACCATAATTCCTAGGTTTTCAGTCCATATCTCTTATTCTGCACTTGAAAAAGCTGATGCTCACTTCAGTTATTGATGTAGAGGATTCTGGCGCCATTTGAGGTGTTTTAGCACATTTAAGCTGTCCCCATAGAGCTAGCAAGGCTTACCTGGGACCTCTGTCTCAACCATGCCCTTTAGAAGAGACATCTGAAGGCCAGGAGGAATAACTGGTAGGGTTTCATAGTATTTATCAAAAAATGTTGCTCATAAGCAGACATTCAGTATATTAATTAGTTGCTGAAATATAATGATGTTATTATTTTCAATACTATGAGACTGGTCCTTCTGACTGTATCACATTTGTCTAACCTCTGCATGTGTCTTGGGAATGCTGAAACATCTCAAATGGCACACATATCTATTGTTAGGTGAGTGAATTACCCCCTTGTAATTCAGTGCGTGCAATCTGGAGGGGATATAACACCCTGAGAATCTGAAAGAATAAAAGCTAACCATGGGAACAATTTTCTCAACAAAACAGTTCAAACATTTGATTAACTTTGATAAACATTTTGCATAACAGCAAACAGAAGACAGCAAGACAATTTAATTACAGTGTTTTCCTAAACCCAAATTTTCAGTGAAAAAAACCCAAAAAACCCGAGAATTTTCCTTTAAGGCCAAAATGCAAATATTCTGTCACTTTACTTGTTCAGGAGTGGACTTACAAATCAGTGAAGCAAGAATTTCCCCAAAAACTGGCTCATTTTCCCCCACATTCCCTGCCACTCATGATTATGAGTAATGTAAAGGGATGGGGAAACGTGATGTGTAAGTACCTCAAGGGGGTTTGATTTTTGTGTCAGAAGAGTCTGTAATGTTGAATTTTAGAATATTGGTTGCTGAATGACACTGCCACTATGTGCCATAAGTACTATGGACAATGAGCGTGGATAGTTCCAGCCAGGACAGAGCTTCTTGTTTTTTACAATGTGCTTTTCAGGGGTAAGAGATTAAAGTACCATTTTCAAAAATATGCTAATCCCCCTGCTTGTGTGTGCTGCAGAGGAACACCTTATTGTGGTTAAGCATTAACTTCCAGTCAAACTACCTGCAACAATACATAACAGTCAGAAAGGGAAGGGAAAATGGGCTTCAGACTGGGGTATTAGTCATATAAAGCACCCCAGATACTTTAAAAGTGGTAAGGAAGCAGAAGCTTGGTTAACTTAAGTCATAAAACCAGAGTTATAAACACTGACTGACCACCTTGCCTCTCATGAAATACTCCCTTATCATTTTGTCAGGTATAGTATGGCCTTTCTGGAACAGAACAGACTTGTGCAAGGATTGTTCAAGGATTGTTCTGCCATTCCCATAGGGCAGACACCCTTACAGTGAATAAGGGCCCTTCCTTGCTCAGGAAGAGTGGGACCTTCCTGACAGAATGGGCGGGAGAAGCCACAACAGTAATGTTTAAACTCTGCAATACTTGCCAACAGCAGTGCTCGGGGGCATCTTGACTGAAAGTAGAAACATTAAAATACCATAGAATAGACTTGTTCTGTACATTTTACAGAAACAGTTGTACATGAAAAAAAAAAAACAAAAGCAACTAAAAAAAACAAACCAGAAAACCCAGAAATTATTTATCCAGGCACCACTGCTATGCAGAAGAGATAAACACAGATTCATATATGCACATTGCAAAAAGGACTAAGTGAAGAGATATTTTTCTCTGTAGTGAAAATCTAAGTCAATATGAATGTAGACACTTCCTGAGTGTCCAAAACATGGGGCTAACCCAAATACACACCTGCATCTTTGTTTCTGAGAAAGATAAAGATCAAGTACCTCCAGTGTAGCATCCAGCATTACTCTAAAGCAGGATTACAGCATTAAATTCCTTCTACTGTCACACTTCAAATATTTTACCAAGAAGCCAAATGCAAAATAGAGAGGCTTGTAGCCTTTAGTTCTATATCTCAATGAGTTAAATGGGAATGGGACATTGAGAATAGTGTTGTCTCAGAGGTAAAGTTATTACTGTTTACTGAAGGAGATGAGAAATTTTCCTTTTTGAGAGATTTTCTTGTATTTTCTGTGACTTGCAATCATCTCTGAATGTGTTGCTTACATGAAATTCATAAAAGGTAGAACAAAACTGCTTTTATCAGGCTGTTTTGTAAAATGCAGTATGAAAAGAGCTAAGAGTTGCTTTTTCACATTTAACTTTGTTTAAACTGTCACTGAAAATGGCTTTTATTTCAATGATCTAAAACATGCAATAACTTGCATGCCAAGCATTGCTCTAAGTTTACTTTTTCAATTCCATACTCTTCAATAAAAGTAAAAGACAAATACGTTCGTATTTGTACAATGTTATTTCACAATAGACTTAAGTTTGTGCTCACACATGCATGCAAATCACTTGGGCTGTATTTTGTACAGTAAGGATGATTTAAGAAAGGTGAAAACATGGCTGCAATTAAAAAAGAAGACAAAAAACAGTCACCAAATTAATAAACAAATTGTAGGTCAACTTCTCCTCTTTTAAATCAAAGTTCTAATGAAATCTGAAGGGTTAGGAAACCTGATACCTGATGATCTCTTACATCTCTAAAGCAGATGGCTTCATTATCATTTGTGATTGAAATAGCTCAATGATCAGAGATTTCATGAATGTCTGGAAAGAAAAAATGTGAAGGCTTGATGCTATATCTATAAAATTAGCCTAATATCAATTTTCTATTGCATTAAAATCTGAAGTAAACCAAGTTTAAATCTGAGGAGTTTGAAAATAGTGCTACAGCATTGGCTATTCATTTGTAGATAAAAATAATCTCATTACATGTCCCATGTATTTGGGTTCCATCATTGTCCTCAGTCACATATAAGGAGAATGTGTCTGAAGTCTTGATGCACTTATTACTGGAGTCCAGCTGTGATAAAGAGCCATTAAAATCTCATTGGCTGCATAATGTTATACTTAAAACACAGCAGAAGCATTTTGTACCAGCCAGATGCATTATAATATCTCTCAGACCGGGGAGCATTGATAGTATTCAACATAACAGAGGCTAATGTGTTAACTGGAATGTAAAAGACTGTAAGAAAATTACCAGAAAATTAGTATTTAATCTATTCTGTTTCTGTTAAGTGAAAGCTGCATCTGGAAATCCAACAGTGAGATACCCAGTACTGTGATCCTTCAACCATTTTTGTGAGTATGAGAAGCAATTTCAGGACCTGAAATCTCCTGATATATATACACAAATAGAAGCAGAGTAATGCTCCCATACACTGTGTCTGTAAATAAAAAAAAAAGTGAAAAACAAAAGCCAGCACAGAAATTTACGTAGAGGACTCTGAACATGGAAGGAATGACATATCCTTAAAACATGAAGAAGAAATAGCTTCTATTATCATGAGAAAGTGGCAACATCATTATTTCTGGTTGTGATCACTCTGAAATATTGTGATATCACTGTACCTAACTTTAGATACCTGTGGCATGCATCTGAGAGGCTTCATCTTCATTTCCTGGACAATCAATAGAGAAAAGGAGCCACTTGTAAGATGTATTCATCTAACCTGTTCTAAATTAGGAAATATGCTGTACCCTGAGAGTTCCTATTTCTCTCCACTGACTATCAAGGGAGTTGAGACAATTTGCTCAGATGAAGTCATCCAAACACTGGCTGACATCCCCATTCAGAAAAAAAGAAAAAAAAAAGAAAAAAAAAAAAGAGAGAGAGAGACAGGGAGAGCAAAAGAGAGGGAGAAAGGGAGAGAGAAGGAGGGGATCCAAAGGTACAGAGGACAAGGAACTAAGCTAAATGGACAAGGTCTAGTGTCAGAATGGTGACTTGAGAGACTGGACTGCTAGTGATAATGGCTCAAACATTGGACACTTGTAGTAACCACCCAAGTTACTCCCCTCCCAAGGACAGGGGCATTCACATGTAGGATGATAGTATTCATGTCAGCTGATGGGGTATTATGGGCCATGATCAACTCAACTACACTGACATAAGAGACCACTGCAACACCTTAGCAGGGCTCAAAGACTCATGGGGACATTTTCCACCTACCCTCAGCATATAAATCCTACGGACCTGGTGGACTGCCCTTCTACCACTTCATGCCTAGTCTGCAACCACTGAGAAGACTAGAAAAGGACCAATGGGATGTTGTCAGAATTTATGGAGTGGTGATTTTTCTTTTCTACTTGATCTGTTTCTCTGTTGCTCTTTCTTTTTCAGTTCTTGTCTCTTTTCCCCATCTATCTCTCTACCTCACATTTACAGCTAAAAAAGAAACTGTATTATTGACTTTGGTATGTGGTCTCATTTGTACCTTAATTTGGGCAGAGACATCTCTCTAATAATTTTAATAATTGGATCTTAACACTAACCTTTAACATTTAAGTCCCATGTAAAGAAGAAAGAGAATCATCAGGAAGGGGGAACAAAAGCAACCAACATAAATACCTTAATTAACAGAAAGTGATGGTCCAGTGTTTGAACTGCTTCTGGGAAAGGTTTGCCATAATAAGCCTTTGGACTGAAGTTCACATTCCTAATGACAGACATTTCCCTTAACTTTGTGCCACGTAAGAAGTTTGTTCTGTGTCACCACCTAGGTCGCAGATGAACGCTAAGGGCCCCAGCACTCATCCCCTGGCGTGTTGGGTACCCTCTCTTCAGCAGCTGCCTGCTGGCCATCGAGCCACTGATCGCTGCCCTCTGAGCCTGATAGCCCAGACGATTTTCTACTCACATAGCAATCAGATTAGGCAGCCAGGATCTCCTCAGCTATCAAATGAGAACACTGTGGGAGATAGTGTCAAAAACCTTACCAAAGTCAAGGTATATTACCTCCACGGCTCTTTTCTCATCTGCAGAGCCAGTCATTTAGTTGTAGAGGCAATCAGGTTGCTCAAGCGTGATTTGCCCTCGAATGCCTGCCGTGAACACTTGCGGTGCCTGCATGCAGCTGGCCTCACAGTCTTTTAAATTTAACACCTGCAAACTGACAATCTCAGTCCTGCAAGGCTGTTGAACCCCAAACTGATGTTGAAATGGCACAGCCAACACCTGCTGCACTTCAGGACATCCTAGATTTGTATTTTTTTTTTTTGATTGTTTTGCAGAGTGCTATTTCTAGGGACAGCAAAAGACTCTGAAGATCATACTTGCAAATTAACAAGCAGCAACAGAAATATTAAATCCTTTAATATTTCCACATCTCATTCCTTGGGAGTGTCTTTTTATTTCTTAAATCCCACCTTAGAAGTAAATAAAACTAACTTGAAACTACTCAGTAATAAAGACAGAAAGTGTTTTTAGAGTCATTCAGATATTCTAAATACTAATTATAAGATGTCTGATTAAAAGCATTTCTTACTGCAATTTTCTGTGAATGATAACAACTGTTCATGTTTACAAGACTACGCAATACATTTACATCTGGGACAGTTTTCCAGGTCACATAAAGGTATATCCAAGTAATTACTGTTGGTATTTTTGTTAACGCCATCACTTTTATTAGGATGTCCTTCATGGAGCATATTCAAATACCAGGTTTCATTGTTTCCATTTAAAATAGCATGTTTTGAATTTGTGTCAGGGCTACTTTATAAGACATGCATTTCTGTCTTTTAGAGGCAAAGAGAAACAGATCAGTAACTGAACAGTAAAGGTCAAAGCATAAATCAATCATTTCACTAATAAGCCATCTTCAAGCTGTACAAGGAATAGAAAAACATTTAGCTTTGTATTCTCTGCACAGACATTTAAAGAGAAAATGTGATTCCCGTCTGAGAACAGGGCTTTAAGATGCCGGATGGCTCACAGCTAAGTGCTGTAGCAGACAGGTGCCAGGCCAGCCAGCAAACTAATAACATGTATTTCATGGTGTCAGTTGAAGGAACAGATGTTTAGGTGTATTTGTAGCACCTGCAAACAAATTTCCTATCATCTTCATCTGTTGAAGACATAGAATACATGCATTTTTCCATATTTCTGTTGTTTTGTATTTATTTTTCTTAAACATTTCTGACCATAAGACTAAGTTACCTGTGCTTTGCTAGGTACACCTGTGCTTTTGCCCCTGGACTCACTAAGGAGATGAAATGGTTGGTTTTTCCTTTTCTATTTGTTCTTTCTGTAAATATCTTTGTTTGCTGCTTTGTCTGTTTGTTTTAGGTATGTGGACATCCTGCGTATGCAATCACAACTATTTTTATAATGTCAAGCAAACAATTAATGTAATAGCTAATTGTGAAAAACACCATTCACTTGTGTTTAAAATTTTAGAAGTTTAATAGTAAAAAAAATTAAGGCAATACAGATTTGGACAATCAAGGTTAGGACAAAAAGAGACAATAAAAAGCAAAGAATTACAGATGTCCAGGTGCTTCTCTCTCAGGAAAAGCACACAGACTAGCAACAGATTAACCCTTAAAAGCAAGAGCCTGTTGCATATTCATGATTCAAACATTCCTCTCACACAAAGGGCGTCTTCTGTTTAATTTCTGCTCCCCGTCTCATTGCATAAATCAATTTCTTGGCTCCTGAGAGTCTAGAAAAGGTACGATAAGGAGGCAATAACTTTTTTCTCAGGATTTTGGTGTCTTGTTGTTATCTTTATTTGAAGAATTTCTTGGTTATCTTATCCATTCCTTGAGCTAGTTACAAAAAGTATCTTACATCACATAATTCCTATTTTAATATTATGCCTCAGCCAAAAAACCCGAACATTTAACATATTAATACAGCACTAAAAATTAATACAACATAACTTTCCAGCATAACACATATAATATTCATTCTAATATTTGTGAAGAGCCAATCATATAATATCATTTCACATTAATCACATTTTTCACATTAATCCTCTCAGGTAGTGTCCTTATCATTCAAAAAATACCATTTAGCAACACCTGCCACTTTCCTGTGGTATGGGAACACATTCCCAGAGGCCAAGTAACATGTCATAGCTGCAGAAGAATAAATGCCAGAATCTTCTCTTTATTTAAAGTGCATGTGTTGATAAGCAATACCCTTCCACCTCTTGAAATTTATGGGCAGAGCTGGATCTTGGAAATCATGCACCTACCAGAAGATAGAAGCATAAAATCTCTCTCCAGCTTAAAAGGCAGCTCTCTCTTGCCTTTATGAAAAAGACAATCTTAAGAGGAGTAATAATTAGGTATCACTGATCTGAACTTTTCACTGTTGTTAGATATAACATTGTTTTTTCCAGTTCTATATAGTAATATGGTAAATATAAAGAATTTGTCATCTGAGCAAAATTTCTAAAAGATAAACTGTATTTTAAGTCCTTACCTACTGAACTTATAGTCAGGAAGTTCTGCCTAGCAGATAAGAAGTGCTGAAAAATATGCTTAATTTCAATATTCCTAATTTACAGGTAGGTCACTACAGAATCATGTCTTGCTGCCTCAGGCAGAATTCACCAGCTAAAATCAAAATTCAGCCAGTCCTAGTGAAATAATGCATTTATTTGTTCATTTTGGAGAAAGTTTGAGGAAATCAAGTATGAGTAGCCTTTTACTGTTTTAGAGTTATATACTAGGCACTTTAATAACCAGAAAATAGAGTGGTCAATGCAGTAATGGCACTCATGGAAACAGTTTTAGTGACAGATCTTAATTTTTTGGTGAGAATTGAATCTAAAAAAGGCTGCAAGTCTACTGCAATTTGGTAACAGATTTGAAAAAAAAGCTTGCTTTGTTAGACAAATAACTGGGGTTCAATGATCCACTTCAGCTGTGGGAAGCTGTCAAGAAGTTGCAGAGCAGAAATTTGATATGAGAGCAGTGTTGTTTTGAAAGATCAATGATGAGAGGATGTTATGGCAGAATTTCAGCAACCTAATTAGAGATGTTAGTAGTATATTCCAAAGAGCTTGTGTCAGATAAAGAATAGGGTTTTTTTGCAAATGAATCATCTAATAATCACCTGGATGAAGGACTAAGCAGCACAGTAATTAAATTTGTAGATTATTTCAAAATGGGAGGTGTTACAACGACTTCTTTAGAGGGAAAACAAAAAGCCTGTAATGACTGAAAAGAAAAACTGGCAGTCAGTAGTGAAGTGGGTTCTATCTGGAAAAATGTGAGTGAATGCATTAAAGACTAATGAGAAAAAATTCAACAGAAATACCTGTGGGAAAATTACTTTAATGTAATGTGAAGGTGTAACACTGTTGCAGCATGGAAAAAAATGTGTTTCATTTCATAAAGTAAAAGATATTGTACACTAGAAACCTCTTTTATTGCAACATGGTGCACTCACTGAATATTGTGTATTGGTCTGGACATTTCCACAGCAAAAATCTGAACTGAAAGGAATTTACTAAAAACTAGTAAAAAGTACATATGAAAGAAATTCAAACTGATGAGGAAAAAAAATTAATGTTTGCCTACAGTAAAATCTTGGATCACTAAAAACTAAGAAAAACTACGTCTTTGTCTAAAAATTTTATGGCATTAACACCAAGAAGGTTGGGATATATGTAAAGCCTGAAAAAGTGTAAATGAATAACAGACTGTTCCATTTGCAATTTTGTCACTACCAAAATTTGTGACATTAGGCAAATCAGATTGCCTTTAGGTGCCTCAGTTTCTCTGTCACCTCTATAATTATATGAACATTGTAAGAATATTTTTTTCATTTCACAGAGAAGTTACAAGACTTTAATTAAATAACGTTCATTTAGATTATTTTGAAAATGTAAGAGAAAATTCAAAAAGTAGAATGAAAATAAATGGAGTAGAATGAAAATAAATGGAAAAAAATATGTCTGAGATACTTTTATATACAAAAGAACTGTCAAGATCTGGGTAGGTTTAACTGTTTGAAAGTTAGCATCTTCGTGGTTCAAAGATTCAGAGATCTGTGATTTACGTTCTCATTTAACACTTACGATTTCCATCTCCGTCATTCAGAGAAAATCATCTTTTGCATATTCATCCTTCTGTGAATAATCTGTATGAAGTCTTCCTATGTGACTAAAGAGAATTATGTATTTGGTTAAAATACGACAATGCAGCACAGCTCTGCAAAATCTGACCACAAATTTTCTTTTCAGCGAAGTGTTTTGAGTAGAATTTCAGAAAGGTTGAAGCGGATGCAGAGTTGAAAGGAAACCCTGCTGTTCAGAGAATAGATGTACAATTCATAATGGTCTTTTTTGATAGTGGATAGGTAGCAGATAGCAATTTTCAGACAACGTTTATTTAGCTACTGAATTATAATTGCTAAATCTGTTTTCATCCTTTCTTCATATCTCACCAAAGAAGAGATGAAGGCCTTATCAGAAATCTTGACAATCCATAAGCGTGTTCTATACTCAACAGTTAAAATATTACAGATAGATTTACAGCAGCACCAGAAATAGTTCTCTTTCTTCACTATCTTAGTGAATCTTTCTTGCTATCTCAGAAGCATGCTTTCACAAGGAATGTGGCCTTGGAAGTGCTCTACTGTCTAGACATTTCTAAACTGATCTCTAAATTCCTTCCCAAAAGACACTGAACTCTTTGGAAACAAATCAGATTATTTTCTTTCTCCTAGTCACACAAACTAGCATCATTACTCCAAACTTGCCCTGGCCTTGGTTTACTTGATACTTAAGTTGGGGAACAAAGAAAAATTAGACTTATTTGAAAGATAACTGCCCTCCAAGAAGGAACAGCACAGTAACATATAGCACACCAAATATTATAAGGATAACAAATAACACTATTTTCTTATTAGAAAATGTGGGCTGTTCCCATTGTAAAGCACAGTGCATCTACATAAAACCTAGATCTATTTCCTGAAGAGACTCCAGGTCAATGCACCATGTGAATGTGATACTCCATTAACTCACACATGTTTTGCAAACAGAAGCTGAGAAGAAACCTTTTAGCTGTTGCAGAACTTGCTGCACTTGTTCACAGATGGTCTATTAGAGAATTTGATAGTGTGCTGTTTTTCTGGGTAGTCTAATGAAGTCTTTTAAACAGACTAAGTGCTAAGGGCTGGGAGCAGCGTCTGGCCCTTTCCTAGGAGCTTAAAATCTGCTGTTTCTATGTCACAGCTAAACATAAGCACCTACCTATTGACCACCCCTTCCCAAAATTTTGACCTCCTAGTTTTGTTACTCCCTTGACAGTGTTTTGTTCTCATCTCCAAGAGTTACTTGCCATACTACATGGACAGCTCACTCAATTTTCACCATTGCCTTTTTATATCTTCCACCCATTTCTTTTATCTGAAGGAGCCACAGAGCATTTTTTGCTGATTTTACAAGCTAAGCCAGTTTAGTTGGTTTAAAGTTGACTGGTGGTATGAATGGCCATCATAGTAAGGTGGCCTTGTGGTTGGCCCTAACCTTCAGCATCTACAAGTCTTGAGCAATAGGAGTATAACTATAACCAGACTACACGTTTATCATACTGATGAAGGAAATTTCAAGCAGGGACAATATCAGGTCTGAGTAGCAAAAGGACATGTTAAATAGAATTTTCAGAAACTCTACACAAGTTCTAGGCAAGGAAAACAAGGGTCATTGGTTCAAACAAGAGTAACTTCAGGCAGTATCTTATAAATCTTAGTGAGCAAAAATAATTTTAATTTTTCATTGGAAGTTTCTTATTTTAAATTACTTCTAATATTTTAATCTAAAAATGTACCTTGTTTTTCCCTTTATCTGTGCAGCCTTTAGCTATCAGAAAATAATCTTACTACCTGTAGGTCTAGTAATGATCCAACAATTAAAACGAAATATCAATATTTATGACCTTATGTAAAATTAACAGCACTGCACAAACTCACGAGCAATATTATCACCTGAGTCTTAATTTGAGAACTGTAAATCCCCTGTCCAGGGATACATTGTTTTGCACAACTACACCTCTGCATAAGGGATGCACAGATCATCCCTGTAAATGGTCACTGGTTCTGTCCTTTACCCCCCAAATATTGTATATCTTTTTTATCCTAGAGATTACATAAAAAACCTCTCATATCACCGCTATTCCAAAATTAAATATGGACTATAGCTTTCCTGGTTATGCTTAAAATAGCAATAAATAAATAAATACAATAGAGAGTATCAATAAGGGCATTGTCAGTCTGCACATTAACACAGTTTCTATTTAGGGAATTTGCAAAAAACATCATTAGAGATGAAAATTAAGGAGATCAAGACATTTAGAAATTTTAGTCAAACCAGGGAAGTGCTATTGTCTTTATGCTGTGCTAAGATTGTTTCCTTTCAAGCTGTGCATTTGAAGGCCTAATTACAGATACTTGCATTCTGCAGTCTCTTCCGCATTGAAGAGGAAAAGCAGGTGCCAGGAGGGGGGCAGATTTATATTCTAGATAATATTCCATAACAACTACAACGCCCTGCTGCTGAACAATCCTCAGGCAGCAGCCTCCTACTCCTGTTCATACCTTTAGACAATTCAGATCCTGACACTTTAAACAAATAAATCCCTAGGCTGCAAGGGCAGCCCGTGAATTGCCCAGTGAGAGACCTTTGCTGAGATGGCCTTCAGGTTTCAACATTTACCCATCCTTTCATGGGACTAAGGCCATCATAAAAGTATAGTCAGGTCTCATCTGTCCTCTTCTCCCCTCTGAACTCCCCTTCCTCTGCATTGCTGTTCTTCCATGCACCTCTTTAGAAACAGATGAACAAAACCATTTCCTCCTAGGCACAGCACTACAACAGTGATAAAGTTTCAGCAAGCAGCTCATTGATGCGTACGTAGAAAACCAGATCACGCTTGAGAAACGCATCTCTCAGCAACACAGCTACATAAATCACAAGCACAGCCCAGGTGAAGGTGAGGATAAGGAGTTTCATTTCAAAGGGCTTTTTTTTGTAAATGGTGGGCACAACATTGCTTTGGCTTGGTGCATTTTATTTTATGCATTAGCTGAAAATGCAGTTGATCCCCATGCAAAGTCCTGACATTAAGCTTGCGTATACTTAGGCCCAGCACAGGCTTATCCTTGGGCTAAGAACAGAACAAAGATTTCTCTAGTTTTATATAGACGTGGATTTCCATGCATATGAAAGAAAGCAGTTCAAAAAGGAAGTCACAATAAGGAAGAGAATGTAGGAATGTAAGATGCCAGAAAATCCAAATAAATCACTATGCTTTTAGTGCTCCCTTTGAACAGTTGAGCATGATATTATCCTGGCATGTATAGTACTGTCTCTCTGGCTCTGTTGTTAGAAATGGTTGATTATTACTTTGAACAAACAGTAATATTTATTTCTTTTCAAAAAAATTAAAGGAAAAGAGAATTCAGGTACACTCAGATTCCTGAGACTAGTAGAACCTTCCTTCCCACCAGAAGCATTGATGATGAGCCATTTGGAAGCTTCTTTCTAGTTCTCTTTAATTTTCTAAAATCACTCTTATTTTTCTTATATTTTGTTTGGGCATAAAAAGAAGTTGTACAAGGGTATGCAGACAGGTGCTAATCCAGTGATCCCATCTGTACAGAGATTACATGACACTGAAACTGCTAAAAATATTAAAGATTATGCCCATATTTACTCAAGGATTGTGATGCTATAAATGTGGGAGGTAGAAAAGTCTGTTGTAGGGTAATTTCTGATCTAAGCTGTGTAAATTCTTAATTTACATTTCCTTAATGTTCACTTGATATTTAACTTCTAATTGATATACAATCAGACTAGAATGGTTCAGCCTCTATACCTTTATTTAGACTTAAAATTCAATGTGTGAATAAATAACTCACAACTTTTAGAAGCTGAATACCGATATGCTTACAAGTACACAGTGGCCTTTTAAAATGTCGTATCATGTATGCTTTGGCATGAAAAGAGGAAGCTGATTTCCAAATATCGACTGCATGTAGGAAAATGATATCTCTGGGCATTGAACAAAGAAGCAGAGTAATTTCAAATCTGTAGCTCTCCACTAGCTGTAGCTCACTAGGCAGCAGATCCCACCTAGCTGGGTTTGGGTAGAGTCCAAAAATGATCCTGAGATGTCTGAGGCTCTGAGCCCCATTTTTCATATACCTAAAAGCATCTTCAGCTCATGGCCTCTACTGAAACTTCATTAGCACTCTAGAAGGTGGGACAAGGTTCCCCCTGCAAGTCATTTAATGAGATATTAAATTAATTTATTATTTACTCGTAGAAGTGCCAGGAAAATTATGGAAATATATACAACAGTAGACATTGAAAAAAACACTGCTTTCTTGGGAGTGTTTCAGATTTGCTTGTAAAGCTGACCAAGTGTTAACATCAGAAACTTTTAAAAATTAAAAAATTCAGTGCTGATATTTTTCACAAATTCACAGAACTTCACTGTACCACAAAATATACTGTTGGAAGAGATTTGATAATAATTTGTTTCTTCATTTTTAATTGCAACAAGTTAGGTTCTTCAGCTGAAAAGAACCTTTAGCATTCATTTGAAATCTTTCAAAATACCTGAAATTTTACTGAAATTCAAAACTAAATCTGTATAGTATTTTGTTGACATGAAATACATATTTCAGCTCCAAATCCTGCTTCTTGCTTTGTGGTGATTGAAACAAGGTGTGTTCTTCAAAAATTGCTTCCAGCCTTTGAAAAATAAACAACCAGATTGTCTATATTTGCTTAGTCTCAATAGCTACAGTAGATTTCCTAGTCTGCATACCTTCACATGCATTCATTTCTTATGCTTTGAAAGCTTGTTGCATTTTTCCCCTTAAGAGATTTTACACGCTCCAAGAGCTAACTCACATCAAGCAGGAATCACCTCGTCTTCCACCTCCCAAACTTTGGATCAACTTTTATACAACAAGCTTGTATAAACTGATGCCTTCCTTAAGCTGCATATCCCTGTGAAACTGCTTCAATGTCAGAAAAAGGAAAAAGGAGATAACAACACAATTGATTTCCTCAGCACAGTTTTAGCACCTGTGCAAACCAGTTGCTCTTATCAGGGTAAAAATTAATTCGTATACGTTGTACCCAGTCACTGATGTTAGCATTCAACAAGTACCTGCTGTTGCCTTTCCCCCTGGACATGATCTTGCTGAGATTTCATTGACTGAAGATGTCCTACATTTCTGGAATGAGTTCTTTTCTCCTCCTTCCTGCTTTACATATGTTTAATGTTTTCACTATGAGTATAGCTCTTCAAGAGCAAGGACAGCCTTTTAGCTGTGAGCTGATGAATTTCCTAACTCAGGAATGGTGAATGACTTCTAGATGCTCCCATAATAACACAAAAGTAGTATCAATTTACAGTAAATAATTTCACCCATGAATGTTAAATTAAGAACCTGCCATATATTAAAGAAAATATATTTCAGACCTTAAGGTTTGGTTTTCTTTTTATTAAGAGTCTTGGTAGAGATTCAAAGCAGACTTCAAGCAGCAGTGGTGTCCACCATCTGTCTCTCCACCAGTGTGAAGAGTCTTCCACAGAAGCTGCATTGTTACCCCTCTCAGATTGTTCCTGTAAGCCATATAATGTTCTTAACATGATTGTAGTTTAACAGATAGCTCATGATACAATATTTTTGGTCCTGTCTCTCTCTGTCCCCCTTCCCACCGCCCTTTGCCAGGTCATCTCCTGCTCTATGCTTTGCCCTTCCAATATCTGCTGTTAATGACAGGTAGCTGACCTGTGCGCTGCTGAAACACTTGACATTTTAGTGCTGTGTCATTCTGAATGCATAAAGCACACAGGTTACGACTAGAAGAAAACTAAAGACTTTATTTCTGATAAAGCTTAAAAACCAATATATACGTATCGCAGAGTAAACATGTGATGCATATCCAATAAACACATTAAGCAAAACCATTTCAGTATAATTTTGAAAAGATGGGAAAGTTGAAAATAAAGATTCCTATTTATGTAAAAAATCTTAAGAAGTGAATGAGTGGGAATTGTATCAGAAATATTCAGAAGAAATAATCCATAAAAAGCCCATTGTGGAGAATCAGTGAAATTTGGAGTTTCGAGGTATTTAGGAAAACAGGAATATTTCAATAATATAGGAGCCATGCATTGTTTTAAGTTCAAAGTTTTCAGAAACAACACCTGAATGTTCATGCACAGTAAACCAAGCAAGAAACATTGCAGTATGGATAATCTAATGGGGTTTGTGTCTTTGTGATCTGTGGTTATTTTACCCGTGGCAGCTGGGCCAGCAGAAAATGTACTCCTTACGGTGATGTCACATTTCCCACCAGCTGGGTGGTGACTGTGGTGTTACACTAACCAGCTTTGTCAGTCCAGAGAACCATGGCTGCTCCTTTCTACCAGCACCCACAGAGACAAGAGAGATTACACCCTGGGAGTCCAGGCAGCATATGTTTATTTTTTGCTTCTCAGCTGTTGGCATAGAATGAGAGCTAATGTAAAGCCAGTGGGGAAGACTTGAGAAGCCATACCTCTTGCCACATCCTTCCTATCTCCTTCCTGAATTCTGGTAGCTCTGATTTATATATGCAACTTTCATAGTTGCCACTAAGTATAGCACAAGTGGACATTCATATGCCTACTTTTAAGTTATCTCTGGAAATATTTCTATGGCACATAGGCATTTAGGTATATAGCTCCCTTCTGTCCCTATCTTACTGCTGAAAGTGACCTTCCTCCCAGAAATACTCCTCCCAGAAAAAGTGACAGTCCTCACAGATATTCCTCCCAGAAAAAGATCCACTTCCATCTTTTTCTTGTAAACCACAAAACAGAGTTAAAAAGAAAAAAAAAGGAACTTTTAATTTAACATAAGCTCTAAAAAGTCTTTTAGGTAAGCAGAGAAACAGGGACAGAGATTCATTAAATCATTTTTCAGTATTACAGGAACCTTTTCATGATACACTAAGCTTCCTTTTAATTTCCCAGTTGTTTGGACACATAGGCAAAAGAATTAGGGAAAGAAGGTCAGCAAAAAGATAACAATGTCTGTTTATTACAGCCAAGAGATTAATCTAAAAAACAGTATTTCTGCATTTAATGAGGGTTGAGGACAACAAATGAGAAATTATAAGGCTACAGTTCCTATTATCCAAAGTGCTGACAATATGTATGTATACCATTTTTTCATAGCTTGGGTTTTATATACAGTGGCTATTTTTGATTCTCACAGCATGGTTTTGTCCTTGCTGTGTATCAGCTAAGCACCTTCCATCAGAGTAAGAATCACGTAGGGGTTAAGAGAGTCTCCATTGGACAATTGTAAGAAGACATCAGTATTATGGACTGGAGGCTGAGTCCACTATTAATTCTATTCTTGTCCACATGCATCTGAAGCACCTTTAATCGCAGAGGGTTTAGTATTTGTAAATCAGTAATTTTACTTATGGGTTGATATTTTAAAGGATTGGACACTTAGAGAACAATTTTCATCATAAAATATTAAAAACATACACTGTTCAGAGCTTTGCTGAAGATTAAATGCCATTTGAATTCAACAGGATAGAGGTTTTTTTTTCAACCAGCATAAGATAATGATTGACCTCTGTAGTGCCTACCTGTCTCAGTATTTTAAATGTCTCAAGCTGCGTCAAGGGAAATTTAGGTTATCTATTAGGAAAAAGTTCTTCACAGAAAGAGTGATCAAGTACTGGAATGGCCTGCCCGGAGAGGTGGTGGAGTCACCATCCCTGGATGTGTTTAAAAAAAGACTGGATGTGGCACTCAGTGACATGGTTTAATTGAGGTGTTAGGGCACAGATCATCTGTTGGACTAGATCATCTTAAAGGTCTCTTCCAACCTTAAGATTCTGTGATTCTGTGTGATTCTGTGATCCTGCCTTTTTCCCTATAGAATACAAAACAAACAAACAAACAAAACAAAAACAAAAACAAAAACAAAAACAAAAACAAAAACAAAAACAAAAAACAAAAACAAAAACAAAAAACAAACAAAGAAACAAACAAAAAAAAAGAGAGGATGACTTCTGCAAAAGAGGCTAAAAAAATGCAAAGAAGAGACCCTCATAAGTGTTTTAGAGGTTTCACTCCTTTATTCTGCTCCTTGGGGTGGAATATATCTGAACAAATGTATGAGTAAGTCCAAAGTATAGGCATCTAAGTCATAAATAAATACCCTTTCTAATCTACATAGAGAAATACATACTCCAGGGAAAGATTTTCCCAGACCTATTTGAGGTGTAAACTTTACACTAATGCGACTTGCACCCCTCATTCTCTGTTGACTACTGAGGGAACCTACAGGAAGACTCTATAGCTAATCATCTGCAAGCCAAATTCTGCTTTCTGTTGTATCTGAAAATCACCCTATCCCTGCCCTCTCAAAGCCTATTTGGATCTGGCTACACCTGGACAAGATGCTTTCTACCGAGATCTATTTGAGTGGGGGATGCCCGCCTACTCCAGCTCAGGGTAGCAGCTTGTTCTTTCCTTTGCAGCTTCATAAATTTGATGCAGCTGGTTAGAATATTACTGTTCCTCTGACCAGCTGCACTTAGCAAATGAAACGGAGGAAGAGCAGAGGCCACCCAAATGCACAAAGTGCATTTCCAACTGCAGGGAGTGTGTGGAAGACACCCAATCTCAGAATGTTGCTTTCCAGTACTGGACTTGGCCAGGTTACAGGAATTAGCATTCCTGCCTGGAAACTGTTCTTATTACTAGGCAAATCATTCCTATCCAAGTTTTGTAGGCTTGCTACCGCTCCTCTTCTGGTTAATTAAACAAACAAAAAAATTGCTTTAATGTAGTTCACAAATTTTGACATAATATGTGAAATTGATAAACAGTAATCTCAGGGCAAATCTTACAAGATTAGAGCCTAAAATTGTTTGCAGGCAATAGATGTTTCTCTTAGGCTATCATCAGCTCTGATAGGATTTTGAACAGGTGTAGAATATTTTATTTTCAAATTTGTGTTTCCTGTCAAATTTAAGGTATGGCGTCTCTTATTAGGAATCTCTTTAATGCTTAGAAACTTGTGCCAGATGTCCAATGAAGGTTTGCAAGCCGTTACATGCTACAAGCCAACAGATGTTGCATTTCTTTAAGCCTTCTATTTGCTCTAAGGTCTGTATTTTGGCAAACACAGAAGTTATGTAGTGTGTTAAACCACTAGATGAATTATATGTAAACTGTGGCCCTGCTAGCACTGGGCCTGTTACAGCCAAGCAGTTGTGGATTTTAAAATTCCACCTGTCCTGCAGTGGATTTTGCATTTGATGTGAAACATGCTGCAAAGCAACACTGAAATATTGTAAAAGAAACAATGTAAAAACAAACAAACAAACAAACAAACAAACAAACAAAAACAAACAAACCAACAAACCACCATCATCTTGCCCAGGAGGAAGCCCCAAAATATCTGGTATTCTAGCTTTGGTATGGTGTAGCCTACATGCTGCCTCAGACATAGCAACACTAAAATAATATAAGTATATATTGACTTTTTAAGTATTTATTTGACTTTCCCGCTCCCTAGAAAAGCCTCCTGCCTCCCAAATAGGTCTGTGGAAAAGGCAGTCCTTCATGACTTCCTGCTTCTAGAAACCAAACGAAGCCAAAAATCTTAATGTGGAAACCATGCCCTTTCGCTTTGGATGCACAGAAAGCGGAGCATTAAAAAATATCCTGCTGGAAGTCCATCCCTTACCTGCTGACCACCAGTGTACAAGCACTAGTGTACGAGTGGCCTTCTGTGTTGCTATATTCTCCCTCCTCTGCAGAAATCCACAGAGGTGAGTGAGCCTGTAGGCATGAGCTATAGCTCAAGGTAAGCTGGCAGGCTGGGCAGAAAGAGTAGGAGGAAGAGGGAACAAAGGGCAGGTGTAACTGAACTTCAGTTCAGTATTCCAACTTCAAGCACCTCCCATATTTCACTTTTCACACTTTTTTTTGTTTTGTTTTGTTTTTTTTTTTGCCATGTTTAATGAGACAGTTATACCCAGCTATAATAGTTCATCTCTTTGGAAAGTTCTTACATTGTTGGAAACTAACTTCACAAAACATATTTTTTTCAGCTCTAGTATCAAAGAAAGATTCAAACCTGCTATTTTTCTCCAAGTTCTTTCATAAAATGTGCAAGAAAAGGGAATACTGGGTGTCTGGGATGTTAACTATTCTTGTAGGTATTATTATGGGAGATCATGTGTGAAACTTTCTTTGCTGCCCTGTAATTTACACCACTACTGCTGGTAATGACTGTAAGATATATAGGAGTGGCACTAATGGGTATGGATCACTGTTCTCCTAGACTGCAAGAAACAGGAGCATGGGGAATGATGACACTGTATGATAGATCAATGCGGCTGCAGATTGGTCCTTAGGCTATTCAGGTTATTTTCCTTAAAAGGCATCATGCTTCACACATTCTGCTGAAGGCTATCCATATCCACTCAAGTTCATGACAGCTATTCTTAGACATGCCTTCATTTTTAGCACCACTGCTAGGACTGCTAGTGTAATTTTTAATGAGTATGAGGAGACAGTGTGTCTTTTATCAGGTTCAGATCTATATAGCTTAAATTAAAACTCTTTGTTATATTTTTCCCTATGCTTATTCAAAGGATTAGTGAGAAAATGTCACTGAACAGCTACTTGTCTCCTCATTAACATTCATGACAAAACCTTCCGGCTGGGCTGGTTTCAGTTGCTGATGGAGCAATACTTAAAAGAAATTGGCTTGTGTGTGAAACAGCTGCTCAGCAATGTCACTATGCAAGGGAATTGGTGATAATAAGATGATACTATTACAGCTACACTAGGAGCATAATATATTTTAAGCTGCTTTGAGGTACAAGGTGTAGGTCCAAGAAGAGGAGCATGATTACTTGTCTGTTGTTAGGAATAGGAAACAGCTGATCATTATGTGTCTGCTTACATGGGCTAGTCTTATGCAAAGCCTTGAGGTAAGAGAAAAATTCATATCTGCTGGAATTCTTCACTTCCTTTGTGTTTCCTATCTGCTGGAAAGGCTTTCTGTTTGTTTTCCTAGTGTTTGGAAGGGTATGTGTGTCTCATTGCTGAGACAGGTATTGCATTCTTTGCAGGACCATTGAGCACTTCTTGTTTCACAGGAACTTTTCTCATTTCAAGGCTTTATTTATTTGGCAAGATTCTTAGGAGAAGATTCTATGGATCCTCACACACCTACTAGTGAAATTCCAGATACTGATTTTGTTTGAAATGACCATCCAGTATGTCAATGCAATGACAAATATGCAGATGGCGGCAATACAGATGTAAACATCTGCACATAAGACTAAGCCAAGAAACAACTGGCAGCTGGCATTATGTTGTGTAGTGACTTATGCTATTGCACACCACTTGTCTAGAACATGGAAACTGAATGAAGAATTATATTGTCAGATCTTTGGTTCTCATCTTTGAACCTCATATACTATGAGGAATAAATGAGTCTAGAAAAATGGAGCAGTCAGAAGTCCCAATACAGTGACAGCCCTTGAGAAATGTGGAGTATAAATGAATAAAAAATGAAAGATTATAAAGCGCTTTAGGATGCAAGAACTGATAAGCAGTGAAAAGAAAGGTATAATTTTTCTGATCGTAGAAGGTTCCAAATCATTTATTAATTTCTAAAGTTCTCTGTTACGTATTTCATCTTTAGCTGCTATTGCTTTTAATTATTACAGAAATTTATTTCTTGTAGAGATTTGTAAGTATTGCACTTCAAGTGAAACAAAATATAAAACTGACACAAAAATCATGTAGGAACATTGCCAGCAGGCTGAGGGAAGGGAATCTTCATCTCAGTTCACCACTGATAAGGTCACACATGGAGAGTTAGGTCCAGATCTGCACTCCCCAGTACAAGAGAGATATGAACTCACTGGTGCAATCCAAACAAAGGGCAGTAAGATGATGAGGGGACTGCACTACCTAATCTAAAAGCAGAGGCAGAAAGAGCTGGGACTGCTCAGCCCAGAGAAGAGAAGGCACAGGGGATCTCATCAACATGCATCAATATCTAGTGGGGGGATATACAGCCCAGTGACAGCAATGGGTACAAACTAAGAAAACCAAAACAAAGCAAATCAGGAAATTCCATGTAAACACAAGAAAACACTTTGTTGTGAGGATGGTGAAACACCGGCACAAGGTGCTCGAAGATGCTGTGCAGTCTCTATCCATGGAGATATTAAAAATATGGCTGCACATGATTCTGGGTGACCTGTGATAGCTGAGCCTGCTTGGAGCAGGAGGGTTGACAAAGCCACCCCCATCACATCTCAGCCATGCTTGGATTCTGTGATTCTGTGTAAAAATGTTTGTCTCATCAGAGGCTAAAGATACAATGTTCAAGTTACAGCAGATTGAGTTTCCTTTTAGATTAGATCATGAATAGGAATCTGGGAAAAAGATCCTGAAAAGGAAAACGGGTCTCAAATTACCTATCAAAATGGAAATCATAACATCATAGCTATGCTTAAGTTATCATATCTAAGCACTGTGGCTGTGGGGCAGAAAACAAATTAAGAAAGATAAGACTTATGAAGGTCAGATCAAAATTCTAAAGAGTTCACATACCTCTAAAAAGTCTTATGTTGCAAAACTTAGTATTACCCTAAGACATCTAGTACAGCATTAAAAAAATCTTGTAAAATCTACAAGCTATCCCTTTGATCTCCTTTCAAGAGTTCTCAAAATTATATGAATGTCTGAACGAAAAAGAGCTTGGCAGCAACCATAGTTGAAATTAACTCCTCAAAGGAGCAACACTGATATCTATCTCAGCATTACTTAGATATTCATATATTCTTTTATTGCTTACATATGCTGCTCTTGACAAACACAGGTACTGTGCAAAACTTCCATAAAATCATCACAATTGGCTGTATCTGTTTTGCTATTTGTGGTGTACTAGCATTAAATGGCAGAATCATGTATCAGAATTCTTCTGTGCAATCACAGTACCAAATTAAAAAACAACAACAAAAAAAGGATTATACTTGAACAGTTAAAACACGGACCTTAGCTATCAGTCTTAATATTGCTTTATACTGAAAAGCATCACCGCATTTTAAACTGCAAGAAATCTAGCTGATATTACACTGAAAGTCTATTAGGTGATTAATATTTTTCCATTAATGTCTTTGCCCTTCTGGAAAGAAGCAGTTTTTCCATACAAGTGAAAAAATTTGAATAGCTTTAGAATAGCATTGAAATCCTGAAAGCATACACAAAGTTCAAATCCTGAAAGCATACACAAAGTTCAAATGCTCTCTGATAAGACATCCCATTGCAGATTCCCTTTAAAACATCAATAATAAGATAGAAGAAACAATTCAGTCTTTTATTCCAAGTTTCTGTGGAGCAGATCCCAGAGTGGAATATTTGGACCCAATCAGGAACTTTAAGCCATACCTTACCATCAGTATTAAGACACAGAACTTCAGATTACTGAAAAAGCCGTAATGTCCTTAAGATCAATGCAATACAAAAAGGCCTGAAGCTGACAAAGAATTAGCAAAGTGCTGTCGGAGCTCTGTGGACAACAAGCCCAGTGTTTTCAGTGTGCTGCACAGTCACTGAACACCAGCAATCACCCCAATTTCCTTCTAGAAAAAAAAAAGCCCTGTGCATGCTGCAGATGGTTTAAAATGTCTGTTCTGCTTGCACACTCATCTTGCGATGCTACACCCAACTTCTAGATTTTTTTTTGTCCTTTGAAGACAACTAAATTTTTTTAAATCCACTACATAAAAAAAATACACTTTCACATTAAAAAGGGAAGTCATCACAATTCAGAGCAGTGCACAGTCATCCCACCTTCCAAGGACATTCTTTAAATTACATTAGCATCTGATCTGCTAGAGACTTTCCTCCAGCTCATCTTCATATTACATTTTTTCCATTCCCTTTTTTTATAATTAATTTTTTCTTCTGTGTCACATTGAGATAATCAATATTAGAAAAAAACCCTCTTTAATTAGATAATAATGCAGAATTACCCTAAGGAGCTAGAGAAATCTTCACTTCATTCTGTATCTGACTGAAGAGTTTTGAAGCAAGCTTCCAAGTTCAGAGAAAACACTTCCACCATTCTCCTAAATGTGTGCACATGATCCATTACCTGAGGTTAGCCAGTTTTACCACCTATTTGCAGGCTTTCCACCTACATGCAGCTCTGCAATCCTCTTTGCAATGCTGATTTACACCTCTTAAAGCCAGACCCTTTTCAACTAACACATATGCAGAAATGCTCATGGTGACACTTGCAACACAAATACAGATTTCATATTTAGATAAAACCATGACTTGAAAATATGGACACAACCATAAGAAAAGCTTAATATTCATTATCAAAGACAAACACATAGCAAATTGTGACACTGTAACCTTGATCTTGAAAAGATCTTATACAGGCTGATCACAAGGCAATAAAACCCTCAAATTGTTCTTTTTTAGGTAGAAAAGATGTGTTCAATACTGCTTAAATGGTTTGTATGATAATCTCTCTCAAACACAACTTGAGGCCTTAGTGTTTGGAAGCCAGAAGTCCTCTTAGAGCCTCTGTACATTACAAGATAATCATGCAGGAAAAAAACAACAGCCTTAAGGCTAAAAAAAGGCAGACTACACAAATACTGCTCTGCAATAACAAAAATCATGGGAGATCCACTGTTCATCTTGCAACAGTGAACATAATTACAAAACTAAATTTTGCATTTGAAACTAGGAGACAAAAATTATAAACCTCTCTATGCATATCTAATCTCTTTTTTCAACATTAGCCAAGCCTGCAGGCACTTAACAGTCTGATTTTTGATGTCATTATAATTAAAGGCAATACTCACAAGGCTGATAAGCATACCAGCTGTATATTAACCCTTATCTTAGTCAAACTGACAACTGCAAATGTGATATCTAATTGTAAAGAAAAGAACATTGGAATTTATTATAGATATTATGGATATTATGGCTTTTAAATCCCTTAACCTTGAAAATAAGTAAATTATATCCAGCCTACCGTCAAACTTCTTGTGCCGGGATATGAAAGTCGTGCGTACAAAGTGACTTGTCTCCTCCACTAAGTTTTCAAACTCCAGTTTGCTCTGTTGGCTTAACTTGTCCTCCATTTCTGAGGTGCAGCATGTATATTCCTGAGGGCAAATTCTCAAATGCTCCCCTGGAATCACAAGAAAAGAAGAAATTAGAAATATTTGAATACAGATAGAAATGTGCTAGAACCAAAACATACATGAGGGGTCTTTGGTTTTGATGCGCTACCCAGGGAGCTCTTTAAGGCTTGACTTAAAGAACTTGACAGGAAATATCTTGAATTTGTATCAACAACTTTGCTATAGCTGGGTATTTCTTGCAAAGGAGAGGAGACACACTTTGCAGAGTTGTTTTGATACTTCAAAAAGTAAAACTGCTTCACACCAAAAATGTTCTCCCATGCTGAAGAAGCCTTCCACATTTACTGAAGCATACGTAAAATTTGAAAAGCATTTGCTTGCTTATTGTTTGTATTCAAATTGCCTGGAGAAATATCTTGTGAGATGACCTATTACCAGTCATTGGATCTGTCAAAAATTGCAAAACAGAAATTATGCATTTGTTGTCAAAACCTGAAGAACAGAAATTATGCATTTTTGTAGACAGGTCCCCCTTGCCCAAGTGCACTAGAACATTGTTCCCTTCTCCCCTTCCTTCCCATCTTCTTAAGTGTATTTTAATGATTGTATTTGGATTTTCTTGGACAGCATTTCTTGTCAGACTGAGCAAGTGCTCTGCTGAATAGGAGAAAGCAATGAAGAGTTTAATTAATGCTTATGTTATATGGAAGTGCAATGTAAAAGGTAATGAAAGCCTCTTACTTAATTCAATAGATTTATCTCTTGAAGCACTCTGCCAGTTCTTCTGACAATATTGCTTTCTTTGGTACAATTTGCACATGGAAACCAATTCTTCAGCTCATGAAATTAAAATGGTCTGTTATTACATGAAATGTGAATTTCCAATTGACACTGTACTAAGGTGTCAGAAACATTTAGCTTGGTTTGTACAAAGGCAGAAAATTCTACCATTTCCTCTTGAGAAATAAAGAGAATGGTCTACCTGTATGATTAAAGTTACTTGTAAGGCAATGAAAACATTTAGCTGTCTGTACACCGAATCCTGATTAAAAATCCCTCTGCAAATCTCTTAAAGGTGCAAATAAAATGATATACAAAACCCAAGGGTTAAATAAATACTGGGGACCTGATTCTCATTTATATTTAGGTTCCTTTCTACCACTGTTGAGCCATAAAGAAGATTTAAATGCAATTTATACCTACTTTAAGGCTGCTTTTCACCATTCTTATTATGTAGTGAGGAGAACCAGGCCCTAAGTTTTATGCTTCCCAGGGGTATAATACATTTAGCTGCTGCATCATTTTGAAGACAGCATCAAAAAGAGGTCGGCACATGCTTAGAATAAACACTGTCTTGTGTTTGCCCTCACCTTATTTGAATTTATGTTTCAGTTCTCAAATGAAGTCTTTTAACTTGAAATTTAGTCATTCCTCAACCCTAACTCTTCACCCCATCTTAATTTGTTTTTTCTGCAAGAGTTTGTTATATATGAATTATAATGCCATGAGGTTTCTGTTAGCAGTCTCAAGATTTTTTAAAAGCTCACAGCTATACATCTTCAGAAAGGATAATTTTATTATTATCAGTTACTGTTTGGCAGTACTACCTACAACTCCCAGTCATGTCCTAATGAACCATGATATAAAAATTTGTATAAAAATAGGAAAAAATTATATCCAATGACCATCAAAATATTGTAAGAATTGTGTCCCATGTCTGCTACACCCTTTCACCAGAAGAAATTAATTCCTCTCCATCCTCAAACTCACACACCTAAGCCATAAACAACACATACAGGGACTGGTGAGCCAGCTGCTGTCAAACATAAAAGATAGTGGCAGACTAATGTTTGCCTTACCCTCTACATCTCTGTCACATTAAACTGCAACTATTCAACAGGTAAGGGAGGTACCATAATAAGAAACAATAAAGGTTATTTCAGTAACAGTAACGTGAGTTTTTATTAGATGTCAGAAAGACAAGTAAAGCTGAAATATTGTGTCATTAGAAGCTGTGTGGTGTTCTTGATTAAATAAAAAAATACCCCATCCATAATGTCTGTAACCCCTTTTCCTCACCAGGTTTTTTTCCTTATTGAAAATACCTACTTTCCCGGTTTCAGTCAGAGTGGTAGTTTATTCTTTTTATTATGATAATGTCCTCTGGTGCCATTGCAACTGAGAATTTTTATAAAATTCACTTTTCTTTCCTCTCTTCATCTGAAGCTCTTATTCTTTTTGTTCTGGCTCTGTTTGTTCTTCAGAATTGTCAGGTTATAAGCTGGCCTAATGGTAATTATCATGGCACTGTAGTAAGTAACAACCATGAGCCTAAATTTTTTAAGACGCTATATTATGCTGAGTATTATGACAAATTAAATTCTATTGAACAGTCATTTCTGGAGGAATAGTAATTTTTTCTTTCTCTGATTTATTTAGAGTCTTCGTTTTGCTTTGCTACAAAAATGATTTCTCACTTTGCCTGCTACCAACTCATTTAGATTCCTACTGCATTGCTTTCTTTTACATGTATTTTCATTAAGTTTCTTCCTTTTAATTCACCGGTTATTCCTTCATTCATGAGGCTCTTGACTGTAGAAACTCACATTTATCAGAAACACTCACAACTTCTACATTACCTCATTGACTTTTTCTCCCAACAATACATCTTACTAAGTCATCTATACTAGCCACCCACCCTTATCACAAAAATTTTGCTGTACAATAATGAACTTTTTTCAAAACAAATTTCTACCTCTTCTCCCTGTCCATATATTCCCTGCATTTCTGTGGAATGAAATAATATTGGAAATATTGTTCTACTTTTCATATTCTGTTTTGAGATTTTTGCTTCCTTCTTTTTCCTGGAATGGATGATCAGGTCAGACTAAAGATAAAGTAAAAGAAAAAGCATTTTCCATTGGTTCACACCAATGGAGTCTTTGTATGCCTAAAATGTTCAAGCTAATTTTGTAAAAATAAATATTTTAGAAATTTATGTTCATAAGCTCTGCCATATTTATACTGACCATGACTGGCTGCAGTTTCCAGAAGTTCATAACTTGGGCAAAGGGAAACTCTCTGACAAAGTAATTTCTGTATGCTTAATTTTCTTTTTTTTTCCTTTTTAAAAGCATGAGTCTCATTTTGTGTTTGTTCCTATCAAACCTCCAACTAATGTTAGAATTGCCAGGTCATTAGATCAATCCTTGTAAAAAAAAAAAAAATCTAAACATTTTTCTTAGCATAAAAGTAGGGGGGTGTGTTGGGGGGTTGGGGTTTTTTTTGGTTGTGTTTTGCTGGGGTTTTTGTGGGGTTTTTGTGTTTTTGTTTGGTTGGTTGGTTGGTTTGGGTTTTTTTGTTTGGTTTTTTTTAATGGTTGTTGTTGTTGTTAGTTTGGATATTTTTAATTAAGGGGTGTGTGCTTTATTTTGGATTTTTTTTTCTTCTTTTGTGTAAATCTGTGAGCTAAGAGGCTATTTGGCTTGGAAATAACTCTTCAGGCTAATTTGATTGTGCTTCCTCTGATTTTTTGAATTGGATCATTTACCACTTGCATTTTGTAAAACATTGTTCTATTACCGTAGAAAGTGTTTAATCACTAATTTGTGTATTTACACACCTCAAGTATTTTGCAGGCTGAAAATGTGCTCATAACTAATGTACCAGTTCTTGCCCTGGGAAACTCCATATGGTCTAGGTTCTTATGCTAATTTTAGCAACAATTTTTATGGCACAAGTGGCATTGGTTATAACTGACTAGTTTTTCCTTGTTGCAAATGGTGTCTCCCCAAACAAGTTTGACACGAATGTAGTTACACTGCACCAGCATTCTGCCAGGCTGAACAGCTATTAACTCAATATTCCCAGCAACCTACCACAACTCTTCTAACCACCGTCTCCAGCTGAAGATGCTGACCTACATATGTCTCCTCATGTGGCTTATGTTATATAAATCAAATCAATTGCCTACTACAAATTCAGCTACCAGTATTCAATTTCAGTTTTATTACAGCTGTAATCTCACACCTGCCTTCACATGATCCAAATTGGCAAGTTTTGCAGTTGAATTTGGCAATCCTGCAAGCAATGCTGCTTTGAAGTGCGATAAAGCAATTTATAAAGCACTTGTTTTATATTCAGATGTATTGCTGTTTGGTGTCCTTAAAATGTGCTACAAAACTCAGAAGTCTTTAAAAAATCGCAACTTACAGCTCTCAAGCTGAATAAATGCTTTTACTGCGTATCAAAATGCCAGAACTGATCTGAGCGTGGTAACTACTTGCAGAAGATACAGTCTGAAGGATCAGTAAACCCTATGGAATATAACGTTACCCTTAACAATTTAACCACCAGATTTCCTGAACACCTTGGTTACATTATTAGAAATGGAAGTATTATCACATAACATACTTATTATCAGGCAGAATTTTTTATGGGTCATGTCGCAAGTTTAGCAATTTTGGAAGCAATTGTTCCTCAGGCAGTCAAAATTTTATAGTTCCTATCCTAATCCTAAATTTAAAACCCTGATAGTGGTCTGTTCATAGAATGGTAGAGCTAACTGTATGACTGGGGAGAATAGAAACAGAGTCACCACCCTGCTTCATAAATCCAGCAATGAATAAAAATTATTAAATAAAAGGGGTAAATTAAAGGTGTGCTTTTAAACTTGATCACCTTGTATGCGTCAACAGAGCCTAAAAGAAGAAAAGATAGCTCTTCATTCTTCATCTTGCCTGTTACGTTGATGTCATTTGGCTTTGTCATTAGCTGTGCTCTTTGAAACTTCAAATACTTGCTTCAACCTGCTCATATTCAGCCACTTGTGGAGAAAGCAGTGGAACTTATTAACAGTATGAACTTTAACAAAGACAAGTATCTAGTTCTGCACCTGGAACAGAACAGCCAAAGAGCCCAGTGCACACTGACACCTGTGTGGCTGGGGAGCTGCCTTGCTGAAAAGGATGGGGGCTCCTAGTGGACACCCAGCCAACACCAGTCAACACTACCCTGCAGCAGCAGATGTAAATCTGATACTGGCTTGCATCCCCAGGGGCATTACTAGCAGAGGTAGAGACATGATCATCCCACTGTACTCAGTGCTTGTCAGCTTGCACCTGGAGCAACGTGCTCCATTCTGGTCCCCACAAGACAAGAAAGATGCAGACTTGAGAGGGTCCAAAGGAACATCGTGAAGATGATCAAAAGACTGGAGAACCTGCTGTATAAGGAAAGACTGAAAGAGTCAGGGTTTTTATCCCTGGAGAAAGAGAAGGCTCAGGTGAGACCCAATCAAGGTATTACGGTACTTAAAGGGAAACTACAAAGAGGATGGAACCTCTCGCTTCACAAGAACCCACATGGCGAAGACAAGCAGCAAAAGATACAAATCATACCAGGAGAAGTTTCATCTTGGCATAAGAAAGAAATCTCTTAAATTGAGAACAATCAGTCACTGGGACAACCTCCCCAGGGACACGGTGGATACCTCATTGCTCGAGGTTTTTCAAGACTTGATTGGTCAGGGTGTTAGTTAACCCCATTGGGGCTCCCTTTCCCTCAGTACCTAAGACCAGATGATCTGCCAGCATTCCTTTCAAAGTGGGCTCTTCTGTGGTTCTTCGATTAGGTATATCAGAACTTCCTACCTCTCAGAATTATAAAGGACTGGAACCTCTTGATTTCTGTTTCTAAGTTAACATTTTCCATCCGATTTTCTGTATTTTTTATTATTTTAAAAGATTATTTTAAAACAATGATGAATGGAATTAAAAGAAAAACCTCATTCAGCTTTAACCCTTGCCCACAGTTCTGAGATTTGGATCATTTTCAGTATGGGTGATGATGTTCCTGAATACCTACTTTTTGAAATTTTCAATTTAAGTTCTCTGGTGAAATCAGGAGCAGATCTTAAAGATCATATTATGAATTTTCTATTAGAGAAAGCTATACTTCTCCAATGCACTTACACCATTCTGTCACACATCTGCTAAGAGAAAACAGTGCTGTAGAAGAATTTGACTGACAATCATCTTTAATTTAAAAAAAAAGGCAGCACTTTCATGTTTTCTGCATTAACTTATTTAGCAGTTAAAAATAAATTAGAAGCATGAGTTCTAGCATTTCAGGCAATATTCAAATAGCAAAAATTAAAATATCATTTTGTTGGACAAAACCCTGTTCTCTAACCAAAAAGTCCTAAGGCTCCTTCTGACTTTGTAATCATCTTCTCTGTGGGGTATAACAGCCCTGCAAGCAGCCTCTGTAAAACTGCACCTGACATTCAAGTCACAGATTGAACTTTCCCACTCAAACTAAAAGGAAACAGATTATGTTTTAAATTAATTCCATTTTAATATTGGCCTGACAAGTGATGACAGGAGCAATATTTGCACAGAAAATGACAGCTGGAGGAAGCGAGGGAAACTTGTCTGTAACACACAGATCGTGCCATCAGACACAGCTCTCCTAATTTTAATCAAAGGAATATTGAACTTGAAAACCTTTTATGTCTGGTGGACTCCAATAAATCTGTGCAACTACCCCAAGAATAAAACTGACTCATTTGTTTGCCTCAGAACTCAAATAATTTTTGCTCAGATTCCTCTTGTTCCTTGAATTCTTTGAGGTCAATTAAAAAATGAATGCCTTCCAAACGGACTGATAATTAGTTAACAGTCTCTTCATTACAGGTCCCACAGGGAACATCCATTTACAAGAAGCCCTGACCCTGTTGTCCTTGGGAAGATTTCAGTAATAAGTTACCAAAGCTGAGGCCAAGGCAAACTTGTTCAGACTAAGACTATACAGATGCTAAAGAAAGAACTGAAGTCCCCCGAGTATTCCCAACTACTAGAAGCAGTACCACTACTCCAACACTCAGGATCATTCTATTTTCCAAGCATACACAGTCGGACAAATTGTTTTTTGATAACACAGTTTGTGAGAAGAATCTCTAGTTACCTCTTGGAGAGCGTATTACTGGCTTTGTGCTCAGTGCCTTGTGGAAAGCAAACAGCAAGGCTGTGATTCAGCACTGATAGTTTCATCATCTCGCTGGCTACATGGCTGCAATTTTCTGATTTCAAAGCATGCTCCCACCTGGGAACAGTGGCCAACTCCCCCTCCCCCTCAATTGATTTTTTGCTGTTTATTGTGCCCCCTACTATAATAGCAGAAGTATCTTATATAGCATTATAGTGAGAAGCAGAATACAAGCAGCACATTGCTTTACCGTGACCATAAAACACAATGCAAGGCAGGCTTTACATTTAATCCACTCTCAGAACGATTTTATGATTAAGATAGCAGGATGAGATTGTACACATTCATGTATTTATAAAGATTTTAATCAACATTCTTAATGTAAAACTGAAATCCAAAGATGTAGCACATGGTGTTTCAGAGACAGATTTACACCACTTAGGTCACATACCCATCAAAATACTGTTGCAATGGAGAGCGTGCTGGACTTAGCTTCCTGGGACTAACTGCCCAAACCAGTCCTTAAGATAGTTATACCATTACTAATACACATACATCAAAGGTTAAAGCTGAATTAGATATTTGATTGAACTGTCAAGTGTATTTTAAAGCTGTGCAGATCCCTTGCTAATCACTGTACTATCATGCATAAAATCCATGTTTCTAAAATACGAAACAACAACTGTTTAAGAGTCATTAATCAAAGTGCTCATTCTTATTTCCATGGCTTCAATCAGCCCAATGAAACCTTTTTCTACTACCATTAAACAGATTAATCTACATTTTTGTCTTCTGATTAATAGTGATGTGCAATGCCAGTCACAGAAACGTCTCAGGAAGACAAACATGATAATGTTGAGTTGGTCATAAGTCATAGTCTGTAATGGATATGCCACTGGTAAGACTTTGGTGCCTCTGCCATAAGCTCTTTATTGAAATATTTTTCAGCCTAATCTCTTTCTTAGTTCCTTCAGGAAAAAGAGAGTACAAAAACGGAGGCTACAATTTGTAAATATCTGAGAGTCCTGTTATCATACTGACTCAAGGTCTAATTTTTCTAATTATCAATATAAAACAAAGGTTTCTCACTGGGTATTGCCAATATCCATGCAAATATTGTGCAAATAGAAATTCTATATTATTAAAACCATGGATAGGCAAACTTTTTACGAATCTGCAAGAAATTCTGAAACATTTTCAATAAATTGTATTTCCTTAGGAATCTCAGGGTTCAGCAGCGAGGCCTGACATTCTTGAAATCCTGTTCATTGCTGCTTTCAGATTCTCAGTTTCAATAAGTAGCTGTCACATCTTGTAGAGCCTGGGCGGGGGTGTCCAGGTCCTCCCATCTTTCAGACAAGCTGGACATGGGCATCCTCTGAAGAGGGAGGCAGCTGGTAGATGTGTGTGACTAAACTTGCCTGGGGGGTTTGGACTGAAGATGGTTCAGAAAACAGTGCTGTCACTCTTCAGCAGAATTTGGAAAGTTTTGAAGGGTTCCTGACCACAGCCTGCATGGTTTCTTTCCTATTACAGGCCCAGTGCTTTCTCAGAGCTTGCCAATTTTCATAACCTCTGAGGTTTCCACATTATAAGAGGTAGAAATAGCTACTGGTTCAGGTCAAGTTCTCAAGTTTCTGTCGCTTTCCATGTTTATCCAAGGGCTATGGCAATATCCCTCAACAAAAAGGACCTAGCCACTGATAAATTTGATTAGAGGAGCTTGCAGCCATGCTTCACAGGGAAAATCCCCTTTTATGCAATGAATCTGTGAGCACACTAGTTGAATGAGTCAAAAACAGACAGGGTCTGACCTAAAAATTATGGGTGAGGGGGCTTGAGCTAATTTCTTAGCCCATTTTCAAACAAAGATCCTGACAGGAAGGATTGGTGCTTTGCTTGACTTTAGGATCCCTCTGCTCTAGAGTGGGATCTGGACAAGCTGGACTGATGGGAAAGGCCAGTGGTATGAGGTTCAACAAGGCATGGTTCTGGGTCCTGCACCTAGGTCCCAGACCCCACTCACTGCTACAGGCTGGGGGCAGAGCGGCCAAGGAGCTGCCCATTGGAAATGGACCTGGGGGTGCTGGTCAGCAGTCAGATGAACATGAGCCAGTGAGTGCCTAGGTGGCCAAGAAGGCCAATGACATCCTGACCAGTACCAGCAATAGTGTGGCCAGCAGGAGCAGGGCACGGATTGTCCACCTGTACTCAGCACTGGTGAGGCCACACCTTGAGTCCTGTGTCCAGTCCTGGGCCCCCGACCGTGAGAAAGACTTTGAGATCCTGGAGCAGGTCCAGAGAAGGGCAACAGAACTGATGAAGGCTCTGGTGCACAAGTCCTATGAGGAGTGGCTGAGGGAGCTGGGAATGTTTAGCCTGGAGTAAAGGAGGCTCAGGATAGAGTCTCTACAACTACCTGAATGGAGGGCATAACAAGGTGGAGGTTGGTGTCTTCTCCTAGCTAACAAGTGACAGGACAATGGGAAATTGCCTTGGGTAGGTTTAGATAGATAGTAGGAAAAATTTCTTCATGGGAAGCGTTGTCAAGCCCTGTAACAGGCTGCCCTGAAACATGCTAGAGTTGCCATCCCTGGAGATATTTAAAAGATGTGCAGATGTGGCTTTTAGGGACATGGCTTATTTGGTGGCCTTGGCAGTGCCGAGTTATCAGCTGGTCTCTCTTCATGGTCTTATCCAACATAATGGTTCTATAATTCTACCAATGAATTAGAGAAGGGTTATTCAGAGGTCCTGGCGGAGCAGGCATGACATCATCCTTGGCTTCAAGTGGTTTCCCAGCTTGAAGGAGGATACAGGACAGGTGCATCCTGCACTGCTGATGCTGCAAGCTTGGGAATGTAGGAAGTCCTGCAGTGTAATAGAAAAACCTGTTCACTACATCATGGTGTTTTTTTAATCAGTATTTTCCAGCAGAACACCTTTTGCCCTGAAAAAACTTTTAGCTCACTCTAATTAACAGAAACTATGCTTCCATAATATCATCCAGCCACAGTAATCACTGCCAAGAAGAAGAAATCTTTTTAGAGGATAGCAGCTTAGCCACAATAATTTCCCCTTTCCACAATTCCCAACAGTGTTTGAGATCTAATCTATTGTTAGCCCTACAGAGTGGGCATTTTGGTTTTTGTTCATGTGGGACTTCTTGTTTTGGTTTAGTTTTGTTTTGTTTGGTTTTTCTTTTTCCTGCATTTAAACACAAAGCAAGTCTGAACAATTTCTTTTTAGCTTTTTTTATTATTGTACTTCTGTCAACGCCCTCTGTGGACTGTGATACTTAGTAAGGGTCAGGGTCTTCAAAATCAATAACCGAATGCTTCCTGCTCTTCAAGTGTTTTAATGGTAAAGGTTTGACCTTTATGATTAAAGATCAGCTTGAAAGGAAATCCCTATCTGTGTCTGAAGTCTTCTCTTATGTAATCACATTTTTGAATGGAAATTTCTGGCTGTGTAAATTAAAAGGCTTCGGTGTACTTTTATAGGCTTAATCAAAGTATTTAAATATAGAAGAATAAAGTAACAAGCTATACTTGTTCTATCAGTCCTTTAGAGAATTACTTCTACCTTCTTAATATACCTTTTCTTCAGTACAATCACAGCTTTTGACTGGCAGCTTACAGCAGTGACCAGCCTCCCATTAATTTGTGGTTATTTTACAAGCCACACTTTAAGAAAAAAACAAAACTCCTGAAACAACAACCAAAGTTTTAAAAAAATTTACTTATTGAAAGAACATCATCTTCAGGGTTTGATAGGCATTGTATTTTCCCTGAAGAAGCTTAATAATTCTTCTTTATTATGATTAAATGGGCTATTTCCTATAAAGAATACTAGGCATGCTTTGGTACTATTTACTCTGTGTACTTTGGCTGACATAACATGGACAGATACTATCCAAAGTGAGTACTTGTCTCTTGGAGAAAACTCTTTGCAGATCTATAGCAGATGAGCCAGAAAGAAAGTTGGCAAAGACTATGTCAAAGTCCTTTGTGCTTTTTGCCTTCAGTATAAATAAGACTCTAAGGCATCTGTATAAATTCAGATCACCTTGAGTACTGAGTTCCTGTCTCAGTTCCTTCTCTCAGAAGCTACTCAGAATAAAGTATTCTCTGGCCTCTGCTGCATGGATGGAGCCAAATTAAGGTATCACAGTAATGACAGGCAAAAATGTAAGGAAGTCTCTGAGGATGTCTGTACGAATCTCAAATAATTGCTCACCTTATCCCAAAAACTGTTAAAAACAGCTATAAAATGCATAAACCCATGCAAGCCAGCATTGCAGATGTAGATATGATGTTTCCAGGTTTTATTATTATCTCTGAAGTTCTAAATGTAAGGCTTTCTCATTCCCTGTGGAAGGGCCCATTGCCTTCCCCGGGTGCCTTGAGTTAAACAGTTTGAATTTTACTTCCTTTACTCCCTTCCTCCCTTCTCCTTCTCTTTGGAGAGAGCCCTATGGCCCTGCCAAGGGGCTCTGTGATTGTGCCATCTGAGCAAAAGTGGTGTTCATTTACACCCCTAATAGGGAGTGACTGTGATTATCTTTAGAAATCTCTGCAAACAGCAAGAATAAATCTGTAAAATAAAATTAAGGGCAACATGCACATAATTCCAGTATGAATCATGTAATTCCATTAGAATCATGAATCATATTTAGGAAAGAGTAATATTTTGGGATTTTTTTATAAACTATGAACTATATTTCAACCCTGGGCTCAACAGCAGCAGTAGTAAATATATTACAGCACTACAGTCTGTTGGACTAACATATGCTTAAAATTTTGGGCCCAGAATATTTTGGTTTTTTTCACCTTGGCAGAAAAAATGTAAAGAAGAAAATACTTCTAGGCAGTGTCTTAATCTTTAAATATTAGTTACTAGTAATTTCTAAAGTCTATAAAGTTGACATATTCAGCAATAGTATTGACTTTTACTGTCCTTACACTTATTTAAAATAGAAAATGTCCTAAAAAACTCACATTATCCTTTTCCTTATCACTGTCTTTATTGATTATCATAAGTAAGTAATATATACTTTATTTTCCTTGTATATCACAAATAGACTTAAAAAAGATGACTGACAAGTTTCAGTTAAGGAATACATCCAGTAAACTATACATGGAAAAACATCAAACTGTCTTTCTGAGCCTTCACAGAGTAAATGTCTGCAAGTAAAGGTCATGTCTGCAATTACCAAGGAGAAAAAAAAAAGTTATGTGGTAAAATGCACAAAGCCTCTAAAAGAAGACTTCCACTCACTGTCATTTCTACATGTGTTTTAAGTTACTGCATAACCTGCAAAGTCTCCTTCTCTCCTGGTTTGATTCATGGGCAATAAGGAGAGGCAGGAGATGGAACTTTGCTCTGAGGTGGTGATTTACACAATCAAACTGGAAATAGTACGGACAAGTCATGAACATTTGCACAACACTGTACATGCAATTAAAAGCACTGAGTGACAAAAAGATATTTTCTTCTTGTGAAACTGTTGAAAGCTATTTTCTGAAAAGCTGGAGTGGTTTGGCTGCTTCTGAGACAAAAAGTACCTAGATCAGTCTGCTTATAAAGGACTTATGAGATAAGGCAACAAATCACATTCTGCAAAAGAAGTCATCAGCAAACAAGTCAGAATGGTTTATGAAAAGGTCATATATAAAATATACACACCTGCCAGTAAATAATCTCTTCACTGAGCTGGCAGTTTTCTAAATTACAAATTAGGGATTCATGATCCTAATAAATACAATATACTACCAGTTGACAGGTTTCACAGCATTTTATGTTTCTGAAGGAGACTTATAGGTTTATAATGAGGAACAATATAATGCAGGTGCTATTAACTTCACTAAAAGCCATGTGCAAAAAAGGAAAAGAAAATCCTTTACATCTTGATTAAACAGAAAATACCAAAGCTTTTGTAAAAGATTTTTCTTGTCTACTGTTTTCAACGAAAAAAGTCCCTATTTCAAGGCAATTTCTAAGCAGTGTAATTAATGTGGCGCAGCTCACAAATTGCCTAATGAGTACTGTGTTTAATGAATATTCTTTTAAAGTTGATGGCTATTTTCTACATCCATTCACAGACAGCAGTTGCTGAACTGCAACAGTAGTTCAGAGCACTTGTTGCAGATGTTTCCAACCATTTTCTGCCAAATGCAAATTCAACTACTTGACTGATTGAATTATCAATGCCAATCTTAGCTGATACTACTGTTAAAAGATTAATGTCCTAAAGGGAGAATCAGATTACTACTAGTATTCTTTTAGCATCACTTTAGGAAGACTCTAAATCCCCTTCCACAGAACAGAATGCTTTTTAAAATCTATATAGCACATTTAAATAGATTTAGCCTTCCTCACAATATGGTTGCAAAGTATCTAGGGCTGTGGTGGGTTGACCCTGGCTGGATGCCAGACACTCACCAAAGCTGCTCTATCACTCCTCTCTGCAAGTGGACAAGGGAGGATTTATGAGTTGAGATAAGGACAGGACTTACTGATTGCCAGCATGGGAAAAACAGACTCAGCTTGGGGATATTAACTAAATTTATCGCTAACAAAATCAGAGCAGGTTAATGAGAAGCAAAATATATCTTAAAAATACCTTCCCCTAATCTCTCCCTCCTTCCCAGCTCTACCTCCTCCCACTAGAAGTGCAAGGAGATGGGTCCAGAGAACCCTGCCAAAATTCTGCTCCAGCACAGGCCTCCCACANTGCAAGTGGACAAGGGAGGATTTATGAGTTGAGATAAGGACAGGACTTACTGATTGCCAGCATGGGAAAAACAGACTCAGCTTGGGGATATTAACTAAATTTATCGCTAACAAAATCAGAGCAGGTTAATGAGAAGCAAAATATATCTTAAAAATACCTTCCCCTAATCTCTCCCTCCTTCCCAGCTCTACCTCCTCCCACTAGAAGTGCAAGGAGATGGGTCCAGAGAACCCTGCCAAAATTCTGCTCCAGCACAGGCCTCCCACAGGTTCACAACCTTCTTTTGGGCAGCCATGGGCACCTTTTGGGCATTCTGTGTGGGTCTCCTCCATGGGCTGAGGGTGGATCTCTGTATCCCCAAGGACCTCCATGGGCTGAGGGTGGATCTCTGTATCCCCAAGGACCTCCACGGGCTGAGGGTGGATCTCTGTATCCCCCCTGGACCTCCAGCAGGGGCACAGCTGCCTCACCATGGGGTGCACCAGGGGCTGCAGGGGAATCTCAGCTCTGGCACCTGCAGCACCTCCTGCCCCTCCTTCTCTGACCTTGGTGTCTGCAGGGCTGTTCCTCTCACATATTCTCACTCTGCCATTCTCTGGCACCCATTACAACTGCACAACAACTTTTCTTCCCCTTCCTTTAATATGCTATCACAGAGGTACTACTACCATTCCTGACTGACTCAGACTTTGCCAGCAGAATGTCTATCCAGTAGCCAGCTGGCATTGGCTCTGCTGGACATGGGGAAAGCTTTGGGCAGCTTCTCACAGAAACCACCCCTGGAGCACCCCTGCTACCAAAACCTGGCCATGCAAACCCAACACAAAAGTTAAATTCTATCTTAATGGAGTTATTATACAAAATTAATGCTGCATTCTCTCAGACCAAGTTCTAAAACTACACAAAACTAATTAAAAACAAGTTACAAAACAGCTATCTAGGCTACTCCTTGCTGTCATTTAATAATTCACTAGTATCTGACAATTCATAAAGTAAATACCACAGGATAACATTACTTCCTAAAAAATGAAATCTACTCACAACATCCAACATAAACTCTTAAATGATGATAATAATGACGATGACAGTAATAAATTCTGCAATAATTTTTGCATCTGAAAGTAGCACTGAACTCTATGTGATAACTTACACACCTGAAGTCCTTCCTACATAAAAACTGCCAGCATTAAAGTTGATTAGGACAAGCTGCTGAAAAATGCATTTTTATTAATATTTGGAGTTTTAATTTATAATTTTTACTCATCACCTATTGATTATTGAATTATTGATTTTCCTTTAATACAGCTACAAAAATACAGGATGATTTGGGTATGATCATGAGCTCAGCACTCATGATTTGGACAAACAGAATCTAAAATGAATCAAACATGCTGGCTTTTAGTTAAAATTGTATTTGGTATACAATGAAGTAGTATGATTCATGTGTCAAATGATTATAGTCCTTGATGCAACCTTTCCCTATTATAACCTATAAATGTGTGACTACTTACTCATAACCAGATGATAAATTCAGTTGATACAACCTTAATCTAAGATATGTAAGAAAACAGCAAATTAAGCACCTTCACTGTCTTCTTCATTCAAGTGATACCTAAGAGCTTCCAGAGCAAGAAACTAGAAATCCTGTGTGATCAACTTCCAGCTGAAGTTCCTATAATGATGTGAAACTATTATTACTATTACTACTAACATAAAATTATGTTTAAAAGATTAAAAAAAAGTATCCATATAAAAACTTAGGCACATAGGCTAATGACAGAATCTTGTACGGTCCCACAGTAATTCTAAGTTGATTTGCAATATAGTAGACCAATGGAGACAAAATAAGTAATACAAAAAAAAGTTCAAAGCTTTAACCAATCTGTCTCCTTCAGGAATGAATTCTACAGTGAAGATAAGAACTGAACTCCCTGCATTTTTAAAGGTAGATGCCGCATACTTCATGTCAAGCTGCAAATCTGTGAGTACAGACTGCAAAGAGAAGCAGCAAGCAGTGATTTAATGCTAATTTGATACATCATTCAGAGTTGAGACAGCATCTAAGACTTGTCTGACAAGACACAGTCAAAAAACAAAATGATCAAACTGAAATTGTGTCAGTTATTTTATGAGCAAATCAGGTCTCTGAATGTCACAGAATATCCTTTACAAGGGGCTGTATCATCAGAACAGATTAATTAGATGAAAAGTAGAAGTATTAAAGGGAATGACATCCACATCAGTGAAAGTGGGATTGATCAAAGAAATACAATGGTATCATGACGTCCCTGAGTCACTACATCTTACTTTATTAAATGTTTCCATAGCATTGCATGATCGTTTCTGTGCTTTATTTCTGCTGCTCAGAAATGAACAAAGATCACCCATTTTGTTTCACGGAGTCAAGCTAATATAATCTTCAGTTCTGATCTGCCTAAATTGCCCTTTTGCAAGTTTCAATGATCCCACAATCCTCAAAAAAAATGCAGTCAAATTTGTCATATTTTCTTTACTTACCTACTTACTCAATGCCTAAGTTTGCATAACTATGAGGCTCATCTGTGACCCAGAACTGGACTGCAACCCTTAGATTGTCTCAGTTTGATTTTGGATAGTGTAATTAAATTGTCAAACAAAGGTCTAGTGCTTTTGAAATATGAGAAGGAAATGGGGACTGAAAGAAAGGGAAATTAAAAGAGAGAGACAGTCAAAGTGTATTAATAATGAGGGTATAAATAATGTAACATTTGTCCAGAAAGAATCATATCATTGCTATTTTAATTTTCATAAGCTCTCAACTAAAATAGAATATAAAAGCAAATCAAACTAATTATGTAGACAGAACAAAACCTCACATTATTTCAGATACTTTGAACTGAAATAATGTCACCAGAATAAATGCACCAATAATGCCACAGCATTACCCTCTTATGGGACCACAGAAGAAAGAAGGTTAAGGAATATGAAGTGTGGGATCAAGTAAGCAGCTTCTGCTCCAAAAGAGGTAGAGTAATGTGAGTATGAGCTTGACTATGCCACATGGTTTTGGACTGCATATCAGCCCCTTTGGTTAGCAGCTTTGTGGTTAAGCCAGGCAGGCAAGAAGAAAATATCTCCTGGTCTTCTACATCTTTCTGATTCAGACATGGTTCTTAAGAATCAGCAATCCATGTCACAATCCCATGTCAGCATGAAGAGTTTGGATCTTAAAGAAGCTTTTTACAGCTGATGATCTCCAGGAAGCCACAGCTGTCCTTCCCGCAGGTTCACTCTGCAACACCCACATGCGCAAACACGCTGTAGCTGCTAGTTATGCCCTCAAGATTTTGCCCCATGTTGCACGGCTTTCCTGTGAATGCAATACAGTGGTATTTTTCCACAGAACCCTTGCTTCTACAGCAACTTTTAAGAGGTTATGTCAATTAGCTTTTTTTTTCATGCCTAAACCCATCCAAAAGAGGATAACAGCAAGCTCGTACAGCTGCATATGGGCGACAAACCAGACATATGGAGTGTGAAAAAGAGAAGTGAAATCATTGACGAAGAGCTAGCAGATAACTCTTCATACAAAATTTAGCCTTTTTTTGAAACAATGAAAAGTTAAAAATGTGGTGATATTTTTCTAGATGTAGTCTGTAGCATCCCAGATTTCTAGAATTCATTTAAGCAATCTCATTCAGATATTTTGACTTTACTGATTGATGCTTGTACCTTCAGTTGCACTTAAATCTGTATTGCTATTTACCAGTGTACCACAATAACATACACAGAACTTCAAAAATATGATAAAATCCTCATATACAGTCTTCTTTAATCATATTGTCCTACATATATATGCCTTCAATCTTCAAAACTGACTATTCAGTCACACTGAAATCTGCCACATGGGCTAAGTTCAAGGATAATTAGTGTTTTAAAATTGTAAGTTACCTACGGGTAGCAAGCTGAAACTTTAAAAATATGAATTAAAGCTCAATTTTAGAAAGACACTAAAAAAAAAAAAAAGTATCTCCACACATCCCCCAAGCAACTGAGCTGTTAAATTACAGTTGAAGCAACTAGGTCTTCATAAAAGCTGTGGGTAAAAACACTACAGTTCATTACACAGTATTTTAAAATAATACACTTAAGTACTGCTGCAAACTAAAATTGCTTTTCTAGTATCATAATCTTATCCCTCTAAGAAATTAAAATAAAAATAGGAGTTTTCATTGTCAATCCATGGTAAGGATAATGTCTTAACAAGATGTAAAGATTACATGCTGTTGTCCTGGTTTCAGTACTATGTTGTTGCAGAAACCTTCAGGGGACATTGTTGCCTAGGATGCTTCACTCACAAACTAAATTAAAATGCTTTTAAGTTTCACCAAGAATTGATAGGAGAAAATAATGAGGTATTTTTCTTCTCAGTACACTTTTTTTTACTGAGTAATATTTAGTGCAAACAGAAAGGAGTTTTCTGATCTGTATCTTCTGTTCAGTTCAATTCTGTAGGACAGACTTTAGATACAATGCCTGGCAGGACTCACTTGAAAACCTGAAAGACCTGCAGTACTTAAAACCATTTTCTCTTACCAGCTTTCAAGATCTGCAACTTTATGAAGCTCCTTCTGCACAAATATTTTCCACATTCATTTTGCTTCTTATGCCACCTTGGAAAAGCTGCCTTTTTGGCTCATGGTGATGTTTCCATTTTTCTTTCAGAAAACAGCCGACAGTTTGTATATTCACTAGGGACTGGTCTGCAATTCCTTCCAAGCAATACATTTAAATAATAGGGAGATCTGAAATTTTTCAGTTCTTTTTTAACTCTGTTACATCTGACGAAAATGAGCTGTCTATTAAAGTCGTAGTCTGCTGGGCTCACCTCTATCCACGTTATGTGTCTCATAAATATTCAGAAACTTGTTTTGATGTTGAAAATTATTGTATGTTTTTGTGTTATCTCATTGTCCTTGAAACAAAAGAGTGCATCATACTTGCAAAAAAGTTTTCACATATTGTCTACCTAAAGCATCGTATCCACTACACATTAGAGGATCTGGATGATTTCAATTTAATTGACAGGCAATTCTCAGAAGTGTTTAGATAAAAGATTAGTTGGGGTTTTTTTGGAAACAGTGTCTTAAATTATAAACTTATATCTATGAGGACTTGCATCTTCTCAGAGCAAAGTGCAAAGATTCATATCAAAGCATTTCTGTCAAGAATACAAGTGCAAGAAAGTACAATTTAATACTGGTCCAAAGTTTTTTTTTTTTTAAAAATTAGAAAGTTGAAGTTATTTTCAGTTTGCAGTGTATTAAAATGGGTATTGAAATGGTATTTAATTTTAAAATAAAAAAATAAAAACCCATGTAATTTTTTAATATAATTTCCTCCAGGCACTTAAATTAATTATGATAAAGTCTATTTACTTTTTATTTACTGCAAATTCCTTCTTTGGAAGAAGGACTTTGATAAGCATTGAGAAAGAAATAAATGGAAGGAAAAAAAAAGAACATCTAAATACACTAAAATTAATATTTAAAAACACAAAACATGCTATCAGCGGGGAAACTAATGAGAGACTATGTTCTCTTAAAACATAACTAAAAAGAAACTTGTATTGCCCAGCTTGAACAGACAGCACTTGAGAAGGTTATGATTTTTTTTCATGATGGTTTGTGAGCCTATACAATTTGTGAGGTACTGGATTACATTTTTTTTCTGTGAACACTCTCCACAAACACTCAACCACATGCAAGTCCTGCTCGTTCGGAAAAGAACATCTCCCCAGCTATAGTGCAAGAGCACTGTGGCAAACCCCACACAGTTTAAGAAGTTCCCAAAGCTTCTTTGACATTCCTTTCCTGGATTGGGAATCATGCTAGATCACCAGTTACTGTCTAACTACTAAATTAGGTCTCAGTCACTACAGAGAAAAGATATATTTATGTTGTCATTTTGACAATCAGCTCTGTAAAAAAATCTTGAATTTAGGCAACATTTTTCATTTGTGTTAACCTTGACATAAAGCTTAGCAGAAAAGTGGAGAATTGCTTTCAGAGTTCCACAGAAATAAGAAAATTTATTTTCTGAGAATTTGCTCTTTCTCAGGAATTAGGTGATTGTTCATGTATTTATTTACATTGGCATGGTAAGAATACAGAATCACAAACATCAAAATCTAATGTGAGCAAATTTGCACTACAAATGCAAAGTACTGGCAGCTGAGAGAAACCTACATATGTTCTTCTTTCAGTTCATAAGTGTTTACATGCAAACCTGGATATTCTCAGAAGAACAGAAAGTTCTATCAGTGGTAAACTGTTGGCATTTCGTAGGCGCAGTGGTGCATAGCTGGCTCGTCATCTAACACTACAGAAAGAAACAGTGAAGACCAAAAACCTGTTTATTCAGTAGATGATAAAAAAGAAAAGAGACAACACCATAAGGCAAATGTCTTTGTGGCAATAAACAGCACTCTACTGACATGTTTAAGTTTTGGTCTTGAAGGATGTACGCACTGTTTTGACAATATAGGATAGATTGTATAAATGAAAATGCTGAAAAAAAGCAAGACACATGGGAAAAATGCTAAAAAATCATTCCTCCTAAATAAATAAATTTAAGGTAGATGCTAGTTACTCTGTTCTAATCCAATGGGATCATAAAAAAACTCTCTTGAGATCTATGTGAAATTATATTTGAATACCCATAAAAAATTGAGAATAATATTTTGTCTTGACTCATCTATTATAAAGTTCACTATGAATAAATTTTTAAATTTATTTTTGTTAAGTTAAAAATTTAAATAAGTCAGTTAGGACAGTTTCACAGGCTGCCTCTGATATTACATGACCCCCAAAATTTTTGTGTTTACCTTGATTTTTTTTTTTTTAATAGGGAAAGTTCTTCTGCTTGGTGCAACACTACTCCCAAGTCAGATCTCTTGATATTGCTTAATTTATTTTATTTAACTTGCATTTCGTTAACAGATGTGATGCAAACTTTGCTTCCATTAAAGTCAATAGTGCTTCGGCACTAACTCCCAACATCAAAAATAAGAGTTGCCATGTAACTTACAGCAACTTTTGAGAACAATTCGGAATTATTTATATTCTGTAATTTATTGGTACATGGCCATTTTTTCCCATTGAACATTTTATTTTATTTTAAAAAGCTTAACAACTTCATTTTACTTTATGCAAAACATGGTAAATTACAGATGTTCACTATGAGTATTACACAGAAAAAGACAGCCCCATGAACAACCAATTTTTTAAGCTCTGTTTTGAAATAATATGTATGATGATATATTAAAAGTCTATCTCATTGCTTGTAAGTACATCTCACTGTTAATACTGTTTAAATATAGAACTAAAGCAGTATTTTTTTATATTAGACTTTCTTAGGGGAGATCAGAGGAGAGCTGTATGCACATAGCACTTGATTGAAAATTAAATGTTCTTATCCATAAATTTGTACTATCCCAACAAAAGCCAATGGCTCTCTGGTGTTATAGATTAGGACTTTGATTTGAGTGTTGATGATGGAGCTTTACAGCCGTACTACAAAATGATGGAGGGACTATTTTCCTTTTTATAGAATATTCTGAAAATTTATGACTAATTGTATAAATAACTTCTAAATATTTAGGACTTTTCATTAAAAAATTGTGAAATATTAAGATTACTGCAACAATATTTTAAAATTAAAGACCATATACACATTCTAAAACTACTTCTATATAGCTATCAGTCACCTTTTAAAACCTTCTTTTCCTCTGCCTGCTAAGAAATAAAATACCATCCATGTTAGCCAAAGGTATTGTGTAACAGTGTTGTTCCCGATTACTGATTATTAGTTACAAAGAAATCATGACATATCACATATGATAACAGAGTTTAAAAAAATCTCCACCGGATGAGGGAAAAAAGTGCTATGGATAATATAGTAAACTGTGATTTTACACATTTTGGTACATATGTTGTGAAGTGGCACTGGTTATTACAGAATAAAATATTTATTTTACTGCAAAAACAGTCTCTGGGAACAAGCATATTCAATACTTTCTTTGCAATATGGTATTTTCTCTTTATGAAGCACACTTCTACACTGTCTTAAAAAAGTTAACTAAGAAAGCAGCTGTGCACCACCACTGCTGTTTGCTCCACCACCCCTGGGACCAGGGAGAGAAAAGGAAGGGTAAGAGCAAGGGAACTCATGGGTTGAGATAAAGACAGTTTAATTGGAAAAACAAACGCCACGCAGGAAAGTAAAGCAAAACAAGGAATTAATTTGGCCCAGAAAAGCAGGGCCCCATCATGTGTAACATGGCAAGACAAAGTTCCATCACTCCAAATGCTTCCCATTCTTCATTCTTCCCCCTACTTTACATACTGATCATGATGTCCTATGGTCTGGAATATCCCTTTGTCAGTTTGGGTCGCCTGTCCTGGCTGTGTCCCCTCCCAAGCTCCCAAGCACCCCCAGATTCCTCACCAGCATGGCAGTATGAAAACCAGAAAAGGCCTTGGCTCTGTGTAATCCCTGCTCAGCAATAACAAAAACATCTCTACATTATCAACATTGTGTTCAGCACAAATAAAAACATAGTCCCATACCAGCCATGGTGCAGAAAATTAACTCTACTCCAGCCAAAACTAGCACATCTCCCTAAATCCAAGAAGTACATTTTACTTGCTTGCAAGTATCAGGTATCTACAACTTTCTCTCTCTTTCTTGTTTCCAGTGTATTGAAGGGTGTAAGTTATCAACTCAGAGACACTTTTTTTTTAACCACAGAAGGCAGAGCAGCAGTTACAAATAAAGAAAATAAACATAGCCTTTTATGAAAGGCAGGGAAATAGCCAGCAACAGTACTTAAAATAGGGAATAAGAAGCAGTGTCAAAAACATCACTATCTGTGCTGATGTCCTTATTATTGCAGAACCAGTGTCTGTCTCCCAAAGAGGCCTTTCCCTATTTGTTGGTTGGATCTGTAAACAGCTAATACTTCTCCAATATGCTTCAAAAATGTTTTGAACAAAGGACATTGGTCCAGGAACAGGAGAACTGAAGTTTAGTTGCAAGCCTTCTACTCTGATCTCCAGTCTTCAGAATTCCACCAGGTTGCATATTTGCTGTTGTTAATTAAACAGAAACTTGATGTTGTCTTTAACACTCACATCACTTGTGGGGTGAATAGGTCAAGGAGAAGCCAAAAGAAATGTGTAGGCAGTCTCAAACGCGTTTTTAGATGGATTGCTCTCTACCTCTGATGTGTATATTCTCCACTGACACAAATGCAGTAGATTTCAACTTGATTTATTTTTATTTATAGTCAAGAAATTCTCATCTAGTTTTCAGCCTGAGCTCCAGACATACCCTGAAAGGGTCTATGAAGAGATCTTGAACAGTATTTTCAGCTTTTAAAAAATTTAATTAATAAAGATATTGTACTGTGCAACTTACTCCCCATTGCAAAAGAACAGTCCTAATTTATGGAGTATTGTCTGCCATGCTAAAACTTACAAGCAGAGGAGGCATCTTAGGTTTTGGGGATGTTTGGCAAAGGTTGAGCTAATGGTGTTCAAACTTTATAGCATCTTTGAACTGTCCAGTACATCTCAATTCTTGAGTGCCTCAGTTGGATTTCAGGGATTTAGGATATTGTAACGTTAATGCTTCTCCTTTATTTATAATTTTCCCAAGAGTTTTTCTATACACATCTTCCTGCTTTGGGGATGCTGAACTAAACCAAATAGATTTGCACAGTCATTTAACTCTTCCCATCAATAAGTGCTCTTCTAAACAATGGGGATTTTGCTTTCATCAATATCCAAAGGAGTCTGGGTATTACAAGCACTATTTCCTTTGCATGCAGTCTTTACTATAATCCTCAACTTCACATGATGATGATATCATAGATGTAATCTAAATTCCTCTTTGATTACAGAAATATGTGTTTCCTGAGGGGTGCATGGATGTATATATATTTGTGTGAGCCTGTGTGTTAGTGTGCTTTTGACCATGTATATGTGTATATTTTCTAACCAAAGTAGAACTTCGTATGTAAGTTTTTGGTAATTCTATCATTCTACCATCAAGGTTTTTAAAGCAGCCTGAAATTAATAAGTTTCCTAATAGGAAGAGTCAGAAAACTGAAGCAAAACCGGTCCATTAAGCACTGTTTGTAGAAGATAATCAGTTCACCATATCATCAATTTCTCATTAAAACTATTAAAAGTTTTTAGGTCTAATTAGGGTAATACTAAGCACATTGAAACATACTTGCTTATTACATGCTTTTCATTCATTATTAAAAGAAAAAATTGTAATTCCAGGACAGAATCAACCTCATTGTCAATCATTTTTCTGTATTAATACTGTCAGAAGTTGAGCAACAGATTTTTGACTATCAAAAAGATTAAGTAATAGTATTAGAGACTCAAAAATACTCAAGAGACAAACAGAATTATATTAAATATATTTATATTTTAAAAGGCTTGATTGCTCAGAAAAAAACATTTTTCTGTACCCAAAAGAAAATTTTACTGGTAGCATTTTATTACTCAGTTTAAATTGCAAAATTTGTACCTTATAAGAACTTTAACTCACCAGCTGTAGCTGCCAGCAGGGCTGGTTAAAGTAAGTAAAATCCAGGTTTCACACTACTGACATAGGGATTACCTTTCAAAAGACTGATTAAAACTTTCAGGTTTGAGTTTTTTTCAGTAAGATTCAATTACCTTAAGTTTAAAAAGGAGCTCAGCTAAAATAGAACAAAAAAGGCATTTGCTAATTAAAAAATACATCCTTCATCGTCAACTTTTTCTACAGAAAAAAGAATTTCCCAAGGTACCAGATGTATCTTCCACTATTCTGATTTTGTATGTGTTGGCTTTTTTCCTGCAAATAATATATTTTTCAAGCAGTGCAAAACAATTAGTGCAGATGATTGGTTTTTTTTACAGTTCTCCACTGACAGCTCCAGCAAACTACTCTGAAGACCTTTTTTTGGTTTTGGGTTTGGTTTTTTTTTTAACTTAAAAGATTTGATTTCACTTTTTCTCCCCTTCATAGTTCTTCCCTTGTGAGATCACTGAAAAAACCAGCTTTTCCCTAAAGACAAAAAGATGTTATGCAAAAATTCTCCCCTTCTTATTAGCACTATATTAACTAGTAACCTTCAGGGCAGGTTACCAACTAATCTAGATTCCATTTAATTGGTAAATGAGAATATACAATTCTTTCTGTAGAGTGTCTACAGAATATCAAATATATCAAAGATATCAATGCTTTAATGTAGAAACACGGTATTTCTTTATTTGGCAGCCAAGCAAGAGAAATAATAGTTTTCCTTCATTCATTTATTTTATTTCTCTGGTGGGGTTTTTTGCACAGCATAAGTGATTCCCAGGTTAGATCAAATCTGCCATGCAGTTTTCACTGACCTACATACCTACTTTTACTGAAGTAAATGTTTGACAACAACAATCATAATCATACCTGAAATCATCATTCAGGTGTTGGACAGATTGTTATGCAGCTTCTTTCAGTGAACCTTTGGCATTTTTGAACATTTCATTTCTCATTCTTTGCCATAAAAAACTGGAAATACAGTTGTTCAGACGCAGTAATATTGTGATAATTTTTAGGCATCTCAATCACATAACCATGCATTAAAACCCCAAAACTTTCTTAATTTCCAATGACCAAAAATTTGTTACTAACTCTTCTCTTCAGATCTGCAAATGATAATGTAATCTGCCCTGGGTCCTATATGAAAGGTTTGTATTGGTATACAGAGAAATAGCAATATGGTAATTTGGTTTATTTCCTTAATGAGGGGCTTTATTTCTTTGCACAATATGCCAAACAAGTTAGCTCCCTCTGAAAGAGTCAAAGAATGAGATTACTCCTTGAAGTTTGTACTAAAATGTTCTTCCAAAATGATAGCTGAAGGCTACTATTCTGAAAATCGCTATCAATAAAAACTGAGTTTTTCATCACAGATAAATTAGAGTAACAACTAAAAATATTACTATTGCAGCTATTTTTTGGCCATTTGTATTACAGTTTGAAACCCTTCAACTTATTACTTAGACTGTAAATTTTTAAGACAGCAATTATCGTCGAACTTTCAATTCCTGCTGCTCCCACATTTAGGACAAAGCTACAACCCTGAATGTTTCAAAACTCATACATAATGGGTATTTCAAAATGGGGATTTCAATGCAAATAACTTCCTTTCAAATCTTTAACTATAAAGTGTGCTTGAACCATCACAATGGAACTGTAATAAGGCTGTGCAACGAAGTATTAAGAGTAGGAAACATTCATCAACACTAATCACTTGCTGTAAATTTTTTGTCAACCGTGAGCATGGTTTGAAATATAGTAGTCAGTAGGTCCAAAACAAATTGTGACTGCAGGGGTTTGGGGATCTTCTGCACATCAAGTCATCAAGCCCATCTGCTGGTGGGCTGGTTTGGACATGCTCTTTGAAGCTACTGAGAAGTGTCCCTGGTTGTAGCTGCTCTGAGAATTGCCGCGTGGCTGCAAGAGGCTGCATTTCAAAGCAGGGCTGAGAGAACAGACACGCGTCACCCCGTTTGCTCCCACAGCTCTGTGCCACTGGTTTTCTCAGTAAAATACTATAACAGCCATGCACTATTTCATGATCTTGAGTGCTAGGCTATGCTTCAATTTTGCTGCAAAGTTGACCCTCCTGAAAGACATTTTTAAAATAATTATATAAACCCAAACGTTTGAAAAGGCGAAAAATTCTGACTCTTGTGTCAAGCTTTTTTTTTTTTTTTTTTTGCTTGGTAGGAAATCAAAATGAAACAGCTATACAGTTTCATGCTGAGATTTTGTAAGTATTCTATATATGTAAGGAAATGAAAAATATAATTTAGACTAATTATTCTTGACATTTTGAAATTATGAAAATGCTGAACTTCAAAAGAAATTTTGCTTATGCATACACCGTGTGGTATCCTTAATGAGGATGAATGTAATTCTACAGCACAATAACTTCATAATTATTTTGTAATTAAAAGGTCTACTCCTCTGATGACTTGTACTTACACTTAACACATAATTAGATGTAATATAATTGATTACATAAAATAACAGAAACTGAAAGAAAGATTGATGTTGAGAAGTAGATAAAATTAAAAAAAAAATGTATTTCAAACTACAGTCCTTTTTTTAAAAGAATAGTTTAAGTGGTTACTCCGAGATTTGCACTGATTGCATGCTGAAGCTTGTATTTAAAGTCTTTTTTTTTTGTAGAGTGAGATAATTCTTCCATCACATATGAGCTTTTCTTATTAGCAGGTGAAATTAGGATATCCCCTCACTGACCCCCTTCTCTTTTGCCATATCCTGTCCCTCAAAATACTTTGCTGTCCATCTAAGATGATAGCCTGACTATTACAAGTACATTTTTTTCTATTTTATGTGTTGGTGGAAAAAGGCAGCTGTTGCCCACAGACCCCTTTGCGACAGGGATTTCTGATCTCAAATAACTCTCTTGCATGGACATTTTTGTGCTGTGACAGCAAACACTGCTCCTCTATGTGCCACTTTTGGACAGTGAGCATGTGGCCATTAAGGAAGGGTTCTGTCCCAAAGGATGCAGTATTCTATGTCCTCAAGTGGTGACAGCTGTGGATGTCTCTGTGGCAGCAGGATAGCTGGTGCCTCTGTGGATCTCCTCTAAGACATCTATCTACTCCTACTGATCCCTCAAATCTAATTTTTCTCCCTCCTTTCTTCCTGCACACACTGAGGATTTTTCCAGTCTCAGATAATAGCAGTTTTTCACTCAACTGACAAGAGAGTTACGGAATCTTTTAAACATAAATACAGGTGATTCTGTCCACAGTATTAAGGTACATGACTTATTTTATTGGCATTGGTTATATCAGAAAAAACAATCCAAGCCAAAATATGACACAGCTGGGATGGTATAATCACCTGTACGAGGATGTGTTGGTGAACTTCTGCATATACAGTTGTTGTGAAGATTAAGAGATTGATGGAGATTCACACATATTACAGAGTCACTCGAGGGAATAATAAATTGCTGTTCAAGTGGCAGCACAGTCCCTGGTGAGAGGCAGATTGGCCACACTCAGAGTATGAAAACTTTGGATCAAGAATGGACAAGCTTGGAAAACACTTTGAGGAAATAACTTGGGGATATTTTGTTCCTTTTCAACTCACTTTTTTGCGCAAACAAGGAAGCAGAGACATGGTAGTAGAATTGCTTCAAGCGACAAGAAGATGAGAGAGGTTTTCCTGTTGTGTTTGCATAAGCAGATGGCTGCTCTTGATGTGTTTCATTGGGAACATAATCAGTGCATTGCAGAGGCATGCAAAGACACAACAAAAGTGACAGAAGAGCAGCTGGGCTTTAGGACTGACATCACTGATGAAACTGGGGTGGCATGGCTTGAGATTTATGTGAAAGTCAAACTGTCAGGAGACTGTGAAGAACAGAGGCATGTAATTGAAAAAGCATGTGCTTTAACAATGCAGATTTAAATGGGAATTTCACATTACAGAAGTTCTTTTCATCAGATTTTTTTTAACAAATAAAGAAACATGTCAAGACAAAAACAAAAGATAGAAAAAAGTTGTTCAAGAAAATTTGCATGATGCTTGACATAGCAGTATTTCTTGTTAGAGTTAACTTCTTGTAGCATCTTGGTACAATACTGTCTGGCATTTGGATTGTGTATGGTTAGATGAATGGGTATAGCATATATTTTCCCACAAAGCTGATTTCTTTTCAATGTGGCTCTGAATTTGTTCACAACGTGGAATTAAAATGGGAAGAAACACAGAAAATCAAAAGATGGGGGGTCTTTTTAATTACTACAGCTGAACATTCACAATGAAAGAGCAATTAAGGTTTTTACATCCTAAAAAATCACCCTGATACTTTGGCATGAGTGTGCTTACCAAAATGTTATCTTTAAGCTACCTTATGAAAGCATTTCAGTCAATATGTCATGAAAAAAATCAAAGTGCTTATACCATCTGCAAACCCTCCTTTAGAACATGATAACAGTTCAATCAGAAGTAGCTATTATGCAAACCAGAAGCAAATAAAAAAAGAGTCAATTTACTATGGCAAATTAAAATGAGATCACAGAAATTTCATCTTCACACAAAATATATTTAGATGTCTTCTAATTGACTTACAAAAGTATTCAGAACAATTTGATTTATAATTCTGTTCTGAAACTACATAAACAAAAGATTAATTTAAACATCTTTTTTAAAAGTCTCTTTCTGAAAAAGCACATGTTTATGTCTCCTGTTTAAAAATTCTAACTGAAGGCCCCTTCATAACCTGACACACATCACATTTTACTATCCCCAAAAACCCCATTAAACCCAAATAATACTTAGATAAATTTGCATCTATATATTTTTAATTTGTGTCCACTACAGTAAAATCCATCTTGGGAACATTAATACAAATTGCAAATTACAGATAACAGGAGAACTGCAAGCCAACACTCTTGGCTCAATCTCACTGCTAGGGAAAATTAAGAATTCCACAGTATGTCTGTAAAGAGATTGAAAAATTGACATGATGATACTGTCAATTCAGATAAAATTAGTGCTGGAAAAAATATCAGTACATAATTGAGAATCTGAGAACATCAGTTTTTTTCCTGTTTCTCTCTTCTCTTCCCCTCATCTTAGCTAGAATATAAATTACCACAGGAAGATCACATCTTTAAGCATGTACACAATGGGTAAACTTTGGGAGTCATGATAAAAGGTGTTTTTTAACTGAAAAAGAAATGACAGGCTCAGGATGGGAAGTACCAGTAGGGTCTGTGTCTGGTGGGACAGAAGAACGTCAAACCATGACCAAGCAGCATCCTCACAGCACCGTTCCATCAGGAGGGCAGGCACGATCGCAGCAGCACAGCAGAACAACTTGGTTTTTATTTAGAGCTATTCTCACTCCTGCAATAGCTTGGCTGTAATTCAAAAATGCTCTGATTGCAATTTGGTATAGATTACCCTGTGACCAAGAAGGTAAAACTCACAGAGCTATCTGTTTATGCCTATGCCACAATATATACTCACTTCCCTGACACCAGACTTGCTCTGAAAGTGCTAGAGAACTAACAGCAATTAGCACTTTGCTAAAGAGAAAGGAAAACCATCCAGATTATACACTACATTTTTTTCTTAACGCTATGCAGCACCTGAGTTGTAAGAGCATTAACACTTAACACGTGTCATATTACTCTAATTGACTTGACTTGCAGCTGTGACTGCTGGGCACTTCTGAAGCCATAATGCTGACATTTCCTAACATTTGAGCATGTGGCTTTCCAGCCTTTCCAGACCCTGTTTACATGAGTCTAATGCTCTTTTAAAAGTCACTTTTTTTGCTGTGTACAAACAAAGAAAAGTAAATGTCACATATGTTTTGTGAAACCGTAATGAGCTCTGCACTAAGTGTTAGATGCACTGGACGTTCAAACTAATTATCAGTTGGTTTTGCAGGGTACATACATGTTAACAGGTGAATTGGAGCAACAGAAGAGGATCAGCTAACCAAAACAGATGGCACTGTGGCCCCTGCAATGATATATCTGGTAGAGGAGTTTTACCTCCCATGAGATGAATCCAGTTCCCTGGACTGAGTGCTTGCGCCAAGGACATGGAAAGTGACTGATCCAAAGGACTGGTCATTGGTAACAGCCCTTACTCTCCAAAAAGGGGTGGACTCTATTTGGCTTGCACCTGAGTCAGACTTTTATGAAGGGGGAATGCTTTGAATTTATTGCTTTCCTCTGAAAATACAAATAGCTCTGTGACTCAGCTCTCTCATGTGCAACATGTGGGGATGTCCTGTGAGCTCTGCCCACAATTTCAGCTCTGCCTCAAAGCAGGCAGTGAACACAGGCACAACCTAATAGAATCAATTGTGCAAGCAGGATGCTATTTTCTAAGTCTGTTTGACAGATATTTTGCAGAGGAATATTGCTTTTTTCTTCCACATTCTGAAGGAAATATGTGACTTTAGACCTCCCTGCTCCCTCCTTTCCATTTCCCTTACCTTTAATGTACCTGAATTTCCCCTTGTCATTTCTGCTATTTCTTTAGTCCTGCAAATTGCCAGTTACCTGCCTGGCTCCTTCCACTTCTCCACTTTGTTCCAGTATTGGAATGAGGCTTCTACTCCACACTGATCAGGCACAAGCTAAGGAACAAGAACAGGATAAACCTTCACTTCCAGGGACTAACTCCAGGGTCCCACAAGTGGGGCAGAGAAATTCCCTTGTTCAACCCTGCTGCAGCACAGTCACAGAGGTCTTGTAGTGGTGAAGGATTTGACTTTTGCAGTTCAGTTCCCAAGGAGACAATAAACTTAGAGAAGGAGACGTAAATGTTAAGAGGAATGGAATATTTTCATACAAGGAGGAAATTGATAAACTAGGGCTCTTCAGCTAGGAAAAAAGATTTCTGAGGAAATTGTGAGGCAGGTCTGGAAGATGATGAAGAGCAGAGAGAAGAGTAGGGAACTCTCACTAGCAATGTGAATCCAGTGTTTTGTTTTGATCTGGAGAGCACTTGAACCAAATATCCCCTTTGGTTCACACTACAGAGGAGCTCCAATGCACATTCAGTAGATTCCTTTAAAAGGAAAATAAACTGAAAGATGCACTCCATATACTCACCTAAAATGAGTCAGCCACTAACAGGTGTGCATGTAAACAGACTCCCATTAGCTTGATGCAAAATCCTTCAAATGCATGTTGTAGGCTATCAGGTCATCAGAACTAATAATTTCATTCTACATATTCACTTTCATTCCACTGTACTACTTGCTAGGGAAGGTATTGTTGCAAAATCCAGAAAGCATCAAATCAAGCAGTGACTTTAAAAAGCAGATATTCTGATTTTGGGTCATTGGTACATTTCATTTGGATGGCAAAATTCTATACAGGTTCAGGAGTAATTGGACAAATAAGATGTCTGCAGAGCACACTGACACAGATGCAATTTCCTGCTCAGAAAGCACCCAGATTGCAGACTATCAGCAAATCAAACCAGTGGACAGGTCATTCCATGCTTGTCACATTACTGTACCATTTTTGTCAAGCACATCACAAATGACTTTTCTCTTTCAAGCTGAGTACCCTGAATTCAGTTTCAACAGATCTGGGAGATTCAGAGTTCCCTAGCTACTTGATTTGCTTAGTGACCATAACTTGAAAGATGGCTTTCCAGTGGTGCCTAGCAAACATTTCCTTGCATCCTCCAGGCAGAGCAAAACACCATCCCCCAAGTAGGGAGTTAAGCAAGTTTTTCAGTGCTGTTGCATGACTCTACACACAGCTGAACAGCACCTTGAACACAGGTTGCCATTTTGGAGTTGCTATGCTTTTATCAACAATCAGGGGACCTTTTTTCTTCTGAAAAAAGAACTTTTTTTCCTCAGGTATTTTTGCCCTGTTGAGGTCCTATATGTGTTTAATCCTTGGGTGTGCTACTTTAGCATTTTGGTTTGGACCAGGAAGGAGAATTTTGAAGGGAATATTGCAGTCTCTACACCTGTGATGCTTTGGTTCATGTCATGTATCAGAAAGCAAGCACAGATGTATCAGATAGCATTTCCTTCCAATTAAACTGCAGAAAATGAAAAGTTGCACTCCAAGACTTTACCTTAAGTATCTAAGATAAATACAGTCCACAGAACCATTACAGCCCAAGTGAAATAAACACCATGAAAACGCATATAATGTAGACATCAGGTTTTCAGCAGCAGCTATTGCACTCTACAGATTCATTCTGGACTGCACTTCTTGCTAACCAATAATGAGGTGTTTTGTTTCATTTTGACTTTGATACAATTAAATGAAAGAAAAAAAAGGAAAATAAATTAGAAGGCTCAAAATGAAAGCAGTGATAGGAAAGTTAATGGCGAATGTTCTCCTGGCAATGCTAGAAGTCACAAATTTAAAAGGCACTACTGACAAGCAGGGCCAGCAATTACAAATTACAGACAAGATCCCAAGGGAGCAATTAAGGCATGTGTGAACAAGCTGGTTGCAACGACCAAACATTTCCTAAACTTGAATCAAAATTTGGTATACAACTTAAGAAAGTATATATTTTAACCACACAAATTCAATGTAATTCAATTTAATTAGAAGTATATATTATAGATTATATTATAATATATTTTATTATTTATATTTATATTTATATTATTTTTATTTTTATTTTTTTAATGTATATTTATATGTTAAGGTTTGGCCTAATCTTTTTATGTTGTTGTAACAGGAATTGAGACATCAAGATGTACTACATATTCAGGATTTTACACTTTTCAAATTAAAAGGAGCTCCAGGAAAATGAGCTCCACATAAAGGAGACTATTACTTCTCTGCAAGTGCTCCACAGCCAAACATGCTCCTAATAAAGGTGTGGCAATATCACTTGACTGCCAATGCAGTCAATAAGCTGAAATTTGTTCCACATTTTAGCTTCTTTGGTCTATTACACACAGATTTCATGAAAGAAATCTGTGAAATTTGAGGAAAGAAGATTGGTCACTTTTGCTCCATGAGTACTAGAAATTTGACATTGCCTATATGCATTGGTAGGAATGCTAAAGTTTGTTCCTCTTAAATAAAGCTTTTAGTCTTGTAATTTACACAGAAACTTGGAGAGATGTTTTAAGCCAGTTCAGTCTGAAAGATGCAGATTTATAGTGATTAGGTGCTACTACACAATCTCTAAGACTAGAAATACAGCCTTGTGCTGTGACCAGCAACAGGGGAGGGAGCCTAGCACAGCTTAAACTGCTAGGATTTTCAGAAGTTTGTCTTTAATGCCTGGTCCAGAATATAAATTTGCACAGATGAAACACAGGTGATTCATGACAGCTCCTTTCTCCTCCATTTTTTAGATTCTGTCTCTTTCCAGCCTCCACATTTCACTTTGTCTTTGTATTCCTGGATCCCTGGGACTGATTCTTTGTGCATGCCTGCAAAACATCTGCTACAGCTGGAGCTGAAGCTGTACTGACACAGAAGTGGGAGACTAACAGAGGTAGAGAAGAGCAAAGATACTGACAACCAAAAGGAACAAAGAGACAGGAACAAGTTAACCTGACTGCAATGTAAATTCCTCCATGTTGGGAAGAGGTTCCTTTACTGTTCAGTGGAGTGCTGAATATGGTTCCTTCTCAAACAGCAAATGTAATATTCCTTTACTGTTGGAGTATGCAGTGTATTTAAAGCTGAATTCCACCCTGACACAAGGTATGTTAATTACACTTGATCAGCCAGTTCAGTTAAGTGTTAAAGACTGTTACTGAAAGCTTTAATTCTCCAACATTTGTTTGCTAAGCTCACCTGATCAAACAAAACCTCACACTTCATCCCCTCTTGACTTACTCATTTAGCCAAAGTAATGCACAGGACATCAACATGTTTTACACTTTAAGTACAAATAAATCATATGCACTTGGGAGTCTGGATCTCAGGCTTCACAATTAGTGTGTGCACCTAATACAGAGAAACTGTAAGCGATGCTTATTAGAAACGGCTGAGATCTATCTGGGGTTCGATGAGAGATTTCTGGAGACAGGGATGCTCTTTGGACACATGGTTTATTGCTCGTGGGGACAGCCAACCTGACCAGCACCGGCTGAAGCGTGGTCCTAAGGGAGTGAACTTCCTGTTACAATCCCATTTATTCCCTTCTATGCTGAATACTCTGGTTAACATCAACCAACCGGTACAGGGTACAAAACCTACAGAATTTACATACAGCCTATGGGAACTATTATATTACCATACTAAAAACCTGGCAAACCCACCTTTTTTCCCCTATCACCTGGCAGGGCCCAACCCCTTATCCCTTTGTCTGAGGAGCAGTATTGTTCAATCATCAGGGGCCTGGTCTTCAGATAACTTAATCACCGTCTTCCTGCTTCGCATTCTATAGCTCAAATCTTGCTTTTAACTCTATCTCTTTTGCAGGTTTTACATTCTTAAAATCTTTCACTAATAAACCATCTCTGCAGGGCCTTCCTGCATCATCCTCCCCAACAGATGCTTTCAAAGAATCTGATTGCTAGTTCTAATTTAGTAGCTTTATCTACTTCTCTTACTGTTTCAGCTCAATTGCTGCTTTTCCATGCATCAGAATCATTAGTGGTCACACAGAGATGCTTGTCCCTGGGTTAAAATGTCTGCAAGCTGTCAAAGTGTTTTAGTGTAAACCTCTGTGACTGAATATTCAGTGGTGCTCTCAGCATACAAGAGATAGGCCTACCAATATTATTTACACACAGTGATAAATGAGCAACATTACTCATTTTAACCTTAAGAAAGAAGTGCTTTTGGGATGCTAATTAAGAAATTGTTTTCCCTACTGCGGTTTTCTATTAAAGTGTTCTAGTTTTGCTTTGGTTCTTTTTTTTTCTTTTTAAATTTTTTAAAATTAATTTTAGGCTTATCACACATGAAGAAAACCATATGCTTTCTCAAAAAAGAAAAAGTCACTAACCTGAAAAAAGGGATTAAGAGAAAAATACTTTTGGATGTTTTAATCTGCAGCAAGAGGAGAGAAATAATTCATGCCAGCAGCAACCACAGCTCAGGGGTTTTTCTCTCTACCACTTCAGAATATATATTAGAAACACTTTTGTTCATTGTATTCTAGATATTCTCTTTTGTTTCTTTTTATCTTATTAAAGATATTTACATA